>RJVU01057109.1:10466582-10497190 GCA_003731715.1 Anabarilius grahami
TACCATAAATTTCACAGATTTTTTTTACAGTGCGGTTATTACCTCCACAGAAGGTCCAAAAATTGTAGAGACAAATACAGGTGATGTACGACTGTTACATGTGTAGAATTTCTTATTCAGGCAATGTCCCATACGCTCCCCAAATAAATTTTATATCAGCTCCATCAGGACCAATTCCCATCAAGTGCCCTTCTCTTGACACCGCTTAGCCTCAAGCTTGTGAGTCTCAGGCTCGTTTCACCTGTTTACCAGATGACTCTGAACAAGAACATGCCAGCTTTGCTGTTTTATTCATGTTTTGTTGCTTTGGATTTACCACAGAATGAACAGAATGCTGCTTATGTTTGCCTGCCAAACACTTGCAATATGTAGGTTACAGTTTATTTCAATAGTTCAGCTTAGACATTCTACTATAAGTATAACTATAAGTACCTTTGCAACTACATGTCAACTAACTCTCAGAGTATTAGTAGACTGTTAGGTTAGGATAATAAGTTGACATGTACTTATAGTGAGAAGAATATCTGTTGTGGGAGCATCTAAATAAAGTGTTAGCAGATGTTAGAGATGCACAATTCTGAATAAACTGAGAATCATGATTTTTCTCTTTTTAATTTTTTACATCATGATTCTCCCATGATGTAATTTACTAGAAGTTCTGACAAAATGTTAATTGCTGCAGTCTGTAAAAAATAATAATAATTGAATTAAAGGTGCAGTAGATCTAGGAAATGCTAACGTTAGCCTGCTAGCATTGAAAGCATACGATCCCACCCTCTCTGCAAATCGCCATCCAAAGCCACACCTCCTCCAGAACATATGAACGCACACACACACACACACACACAGCGGCAAGGCATCACAAGAGACGGCGTTAAACTACCTCATATCTCAACGCACATAACATTACAATAATAATGAACATAAACAACTTGACTGCTTCAGATTCATTTCAGTGTTGAGACTGTTGACATGGAAACGCATAAATCCGAGTCTGAGGACGTAGAATGTCACGGCTTGCCATCTCGCAGCATAAGCTCATTGTTTTAATTCAGTAGGAACTGTAAATGGTGGCTGCTGTTTGTTTGCGGCGCTCCATGACTGAGGTCTGTCTGTAATCTGTATAAACTGCATAGCATGAAATGTGCTGATGATGTATGCAAACAGGGTGCGTGAGGGTGTGTAAAAACATGCTGACATTCATATAGGACATTGTATTATTTCATTCGGACCAAATATAATAATTAGATGAAAATTTTATGGTCCTACGCCTTTCACAGATGATATATATTTATAAAAGTACATTTAGACCATTTAACATAGTGATTGCTATCAGGAAACGAGAAGACTCAACCAGTATAACAAAAAATGTTTCTGTAGAGAATCAACTATTGCAACTTTATTTTATTTTTTTAAATCAGTTTTAATGGATGATTCAACGACTCATTCATAAAGACGTTTCATTACTGGATGGATTTGAACGAATCTCTTGAATAATTGATTCAATGACAAATACATTTTTAAGTCACTTGTCGCCACCTATTGGTGTAACAATATAATTAACAGTCTTTTTTTGAAGCGTCAAGTTACTTTCAAAAGTTGATTTATTTTGATCGCTACTGGGTACATCAGTGTTTATGTCTGAACTGACTTTTATTCCAGTACTTCTGTGATGATTTGAATTATTGTAACACAGAAATAATGATACAGTGTGGTTGAAAAGACTGTTTGGAAAGCTGTTTCATAACTATAGCCTACATGACATCTGCTCTCTATGAGTCAGCGGCAGCTCAAACATTGATGTTCCGCTGTGATTGTACTTGTCAAAGGTTTAATAGACACAGCCGAATCATTGTCATTTAAGCATAAGATCACGTGGGTGTTTGAATCACCAGCGCGATGTAGTTGAAAATGTACTTATAGTTAGTACAATGTCTAAAGTAGACTATCGAAATAAAGTGTTACCTTTTTGTAGAACATGGCATTGAACATATTTTTTGTGCATTCTTGTTGATGCTTTCAGTGTGGGTGCTTTAAAAGAGTGGCTCATTTTGTAAAGCAATTGGTTCAGTTGATTTATAGTTTTGAAAAGCCTCCCTTCTCCCATCACTATAACAACCATAGTTAGTTACTGAAGCAGACATGCTTCTCACACAATAACCACATTAATTTTCGATATCAGATTTCAATAACATATTTTTAAACTTTTACATTAGTTTGTCAAATCGTGGATATTCGGTTACATCCTTGAGTAGAATTCTGGAAAAATCCCTCCTTTTTATCTCAATCTCTATTGAATGCTTGCAAGTGCATCTGAAATTGCCGAAATGAGCCTCACGCACGAGTTGTCATGGCATATTTGATGGCTGGAAGGAATTAATTCAGGCCAATTGATTTTTTTCCCCTTCTGATGACATTTTTCTGCTCCCTCGCTACACACTGCAGCTCACTGCCGCAACTGTTCCTCAGCCACTTTGTGCTCCTATGCTGCACTTGACCCTCCAATATATCCTTTCTCAATTCATCCCAATCCTTCAAGTGGAACAAGCACGGTGAGAGGAGGTGGTGTTGATAAACCTGGCAAAAACACCATTACCTCTCTGAGTCAGCTTCTTAGAGTGACCTGGAAATGTGAGGAAGTGTGAGGTTCAAAGGGTCCAATTACTGAACTGCTGAAAGAACACTAATGCATTTTAACTTTGTGTGCTGTTGCACTCATTTTGATTTTGAATGCCTGAATAAAAAACCTCATCGCCCATTAAATTTGCCCTCTCGACAGGGACTTTGTCAGGAACCAAAGTGTGAGATTTTATTTTATTTTAAACCTCTTTTATGGTTATTTCCTTTGCAGAGTGCTCTATTTCCCACATGTGTCTGAGCTCATTTGTAAGTCATGCTGAATTTTGGTATTCCTCTCCAAAGCACTGGTCTTCTCATAAGCGGCAAATCCCTGGGCGTAATATTATCTGTTATTTCAAGCTTCATGTGGCTTTTTCAAATCAACAGTCCACAGAAGAATAATTTCCTAACTCTGAACTTGTACCATTTATCTAAAACCAGCAGAGCCTGTTTAACATATATTGTTTGTAATACAGCAACTAACACAAGGACCAATTCTTCTTCATAAAAATGTTTTATTTAAAGATTGCGGAACATGATGAAGAATGTGTTTGTGTTACAACAGCTATAAATGGGACATTTTTCACGAGGGCTTGAAAAAAAGTGCTTCTTTTCTATCATGTGAAACTCCAGAATTCCTGAGCAGATGGTCTGGAGAAGTAAATTTTGGCAGGCGATATGATACATTATGAACAACTTAGTTTTGTAAAAGGAAGCCAGAAACATTCCACTCGGCCAATCAGGTTGTAATTGATGACCCAGCTTAATAGAGTGTGTTTATAATAAGTGCGATAAATCATTGAGTAAAAAGCCTAAGTAGACAGTTATAATAAAGATATTATTAAAACTTAGATAACTATTGTTAAGCTTTCAAAAATTAAATCAAGTAATTCAGAAGGCCTGTAGTATATTTAACTGTATGCAGCCATGCCATCTTATTTATCCAATAAGACTATTATAATTGCTATTTTTATATTTTATCTTTGTATATATTTTTATTTGATACAATGTTTTATATTTTATATATATTTTTTTGTGTAAGCTGAATTTAAATGTGCTCTATAAATAAAATGTACTTACTTACTATTTAATGGAGGTCTTAATCCAAACTATTATAGAGTACGAATATATACCATTCAAAAGCTTGGATCACAATATTTCAGCAATATTGCTGTTTTGACTGTATTTTTGATCATATAAATGCAGCCTTGGTAAACATTCAAAAAACTTTCCAAAAACATCAAAAACCTTTATTGACCCTAAACTTTTGAATGCTAGTGTACCTCACACTTGCGGAGGTTTGTATGGGATCTAGTGTTTAAACTGAGTTTTAACCCCGGATAAAATATGTGCAGTATATATTAATACAGATAAATATGCTCAGTAATCTGAGTCAAAAGGAAAGGTACAAGCAGATAAGATTTCATAATGGAAATCCATTAAGTATTTCAGCCTTAGCTGTCATCTTGCTAAGACTTTGCTGCCATGTCAGTTCTTGAATCAAGGGCCAGATGCCATGATGTTCTCCACATGACTGCCTCTCTCTTCGTGTCGGAAGGGCAAAAGTGTGTGTGTTTAAAGGCCTCTGGCATGCATCACCTGCTCCGTGAGTCCAAAGCTTCCAACAGAGACTGAGAAACAAGAGGAAGATGATGAAGAAGGGTAGAAGCAAATGAAACAGAATTAGTGTTTATATAGCAGGTGGGCAGCACATCTGCTCTGCAGGGTCCTTTAGCAATGCTTAGGGTCTCTCATGGGCTTAAAGGACTTCAGGATGAGTGAAGAGGAAAAACTTAGCCACGGTCAGACGAGTCTTAACTCCGGAGCTCAACTTTGACGAGGCAAATGAGAAGAACTGTATTTGACCCTGGCTAATTTTAGGTGAGGAGTAGCATGATAAAATATGCCTATGAGCATTTTTAATTTGCACTAGCATACAGCAGCTGTGCAGAGAGAGGGAGTAAATGACACTCCTCTAGAATCCACTGAGCCATTTCAAATTTGCAAAACTTCTCATTCAAGACTCCCAAAATAAATGAACCTTATGAGTGTGTTTCTCAGTGCATGATATTCAAAGTTCATTAGTGAGTTTACAGCAAAGTTACACTTTTTATTGCTTGCAATAGTGTCTATTGTCAATGTTATGAAAATTTGTTTCATATTAATTTGTTTATTTATTAGTCATTTTGGTGTTTTTGTCATTGTTATTTTTTATATTATTGAGATTATTTTTTTATTTTATTTATTTCTAGTTTGTAATTTTAGTGCTTCAGTTAGTTGCCATGGTCATTTCTAATCTTCATTTAGTTTAAAGTGATAGTTCACCCCAAAATTTAAATTTTGTCATCATTTACTCACTCTCATGTCATTCCAAACCTGTATGACTTTCTTTCTTTTGTGGACCACAAAAGAAGATATTTTCAAAAATGTCTCAGTGTTTTTTGTCCACATAATATAGAAGTCAATGGTTTGGTTTTAGTTAATGTTAATGATAATAAACCTGTCTATTCGATCATTGTTATTTATAACATTCTCAATAGCCATTTTCCACTATTTGAACAAGACTGACATGACTTGTCAAGTGCCAAATAAAAGAAAAAAAAAAGGCTTTGGTCAGTAAATAAAACAAACAAATGTGCTACTCACAAGTAACTTTATTAGAAAGCCTCAAAAATGTTTCTTTTTCTCCCAAACTGATATCAACACAATGGCTGTGTCCGAAATCGCATACTCTCTTGAGTAGGTTATTTTGGATAAGTAATTACTTAACAACCACTAAATAAGTATGTTCATAGTATTGAGTGTGTGTAGTATGAATGTAATCTGGATGTACTACACTCTAAAAAATGCTTGGTTAAAAACAACCCAAGTTGGGTTGAAAATGGACAAACCCAGCGATTGGGTTGTTTTGACCCAGCAGTTGGGTTAAATGTTTGCCCAACCTGCTGGGTAGTTTTATTTAACCCAACAATTGTTTACAAATTACTATATGTCTGGCTTAAAATGAACCCAAAATAGGTTGGAAATTAAAAATCAGACTCATAATTACTAGAGGCAACAATAATAATCAAAAAGATGAGCATTTATTAATAAGCAATTTAATAAATGTTTATTGTTTAAATATTATTCAAAAAAAGTATTAATAAATGTTTGTTTATTAAACATATTAATAAATGTTAATTTCCAACATATTTTGGGTTCATTTTAAGCAAGAAATACAGTAATTTTTAAACAATATTTGGGTTAAATAAAACTACCCAGCAGGTTGGGCAAACATTTAACCCAGCATTTTTTAGAGTGTAGATTCGCTGTGCTGTCATTATCTTGTGAACTACTAGCGTCAGTTACATCGCTTCACTGCCATTCACAAATCCTCTCCAGTGGCCCTATGGGATAGTTAAATGTCCATTGTATGCACATTTCAGAATCTCGCCGGAAGTAGCAGGTCATCTGGGTACTTTTTGCATACTCTTTTATGAGTACTGTGAATTCAAACATACTTCTTTTGTGACACACTGTTTTTCGCCTACTATGTAGTGGAGAATTGTGATTTCGGATGCACTCATCTTGTATGGTGCTGCAAGTGACACAATGACTTGCACAGAAAAGTGCTGTTTGCATAGAAAAATAGCTAAATAATTTCAATATTGTATGGCAATTATATTACACACACACAAATTCAGTTTAATGGCAGATAAAAAAAGTTTTTGGTGCCGTAAAAAGTAAATGTAGTACCCTGCCTGCATATATAAGTGTGTTGAAAGAGGTGAGATTGGAACTTTAATAAAAACAACTATAAGGTCTGCCAGACTGAACCCTAAGGACTTAAAAAATAGCTAAGACTCTCACGATTTATGTTGTGAGAATGAAAACTTAAATATGTTTGGACTTCAGGGTGTTTAGATACGCCACAGCTAGATACCTCTGGGCCTGTTTTTCACCAAGCCCTTTTCTATGTCTCTCTTCAAGTCCATAAAAAGTCAAATTCAGTGATTGAGAGTGTAAGTGGTTGTTTTTCACTCAAACACTCATGAAAGTGTATCTGTTCTAATGTTTAGCAAGTGTGTTTGGTTCTGAACTGAAGTAGGTCATTTGAATTGTTTTTTGATTGATGCAGCCAAAGGAAATGCTCATTTATAGCCACTTTACCAGAATGTTGCCTTGTAATATTTATGACAGTATTTCAAAATGAAAATTCTGAATTTAGGTGGTATAAAGCATGACTTGTTGCAGAATTGAGTGCGAGTTACATCGTGTTCTTAACTAGAAGCTACACGCAATATCTTTTCTATGTTGTTCTAATCAGCCATGACAGTGATACGCATCAAGGGATTCTATTTAAGAAACAGTTTCTATTTCTGGTTTCTGCAACGCCGCGGCTGGAACATCAACATACAAAGTATGACAATGATAATCTCAGGTACTGATTATAAGCTTCATTTAATTAAGTTAATAGGGTCTAATGTCAGTTTGAATACCATTTTGCGTGACATTTAAAGCCATACTGAAAGCGACCATGTATAACTTTTGCTTCTGTCAAACTGTTCACCGATCTTTAGGAACTTACCAGTCTGAAACCTGTCAAATCTGTGCTTGCAAAAGTTCTGCACAATCCTCTTGTTCATAAACATTCTCAGGGTCTGAAACGGGCTCAAATTGGTATGGCAAATTTGACGCCATCGTTAATATTTTCTGAGCCGATGAAACTCGCGGTTATGGTTATGGTAAAAGGGCGTGACATTTCCGGAACACGCTCTAAGCGGTTCACCAATCACAACACACAGGGCCAGCTAACCAATCAGAGCACATTTTGTATTTTGGAAGGAGAGGCTTTATCGAATCAGCAACTAAACAGAACGTTTGAGACAGACTGGGAAGAGAGGTGCTGAAAAATGTAAAATATGTGGAAAATAATGTGTTTTAATCATGCATGAAAACCGATTCCAGTACACCCCAAAAACAAAATCAAGACATTGTACAGTAAAGGGTCATAATAGGACCCCTTTAAGATCTTGAACGGTGTTAGGAAGGTGAATAATTGTACGTGTAGTGGGCTATAGTAAAATGCCTGCTGGGAGCTGACCTTCAAATTATAGCTAAATGTCCATTACTGCAGGCCAACAAGAGTCAGTATTTTTCTCCAACTGAGCCCTTGTTTTTTTAAAGTCAGTAATTAGTGGCTTGACGAGTCTGTTCTTGATGTCAGGGGAAAACAGCAAGTGCTATTATCAGTTTCTTTATTAGAAAAATAACGAAATATGAATCATGGAAAATGGAATGTCAAAAACACTGATATTGGCAAACAAATCGGTAAGGGTCAAAGGTAATTCTCCCTCCATTTTGTGGGTAAAAAAATAACCATGTTTTTTTTATTTGATTTCATCATGCATGTTCCAATCATAAGTATTTGTTAACAAAGAAAAGGCATATATTTTCACATATATATGCAGATATTTGAGTGACTCACCTATTGATTCATGTATTTTTGTCCACTAATAATACTTTTATGATCAGTTATTAAAAAGTTTAGCACCATCATGACACACTAGTTGACCGAACGGTCAAGGTACCATTCACCGGCATTATGTACATTCTAATTTATTTTGTACAGTATGAGGAAAAATAAATAATAAAAACAATTTACATGTTGGAAGCGGTGTGGGTTAACCTCTTCTGAACAAAGTGAGATTCATACAAGAGGAAGACATACAGAGAACTGATGATTATTATATAATGACAGACATAAGAGTTCACCAGCAGGGTGCAACCCATTCATTTATTAATTCATTCACTGAGACGGTAATTGTGATTTCAGCAGAGCTCATTAGCTGGAGATGGGAATAACCAGCCATAGCAGCAATATGTTCAAGGACATTAGTTATGCCCCCTAAAATGCATTGCACTCTTCTAAAAAGCAGGATAGACCCCTTAAGCATTTGCACTTCTACTGAGATTATCTCAAGAGACGATCACATCTCCATTCCCAGAAATGGAAAGGGACAAGCGTGCAGGTGTGCATACAGTATATATGAATACCCGATGACGCTGATTATAAACTATAAATTGTCACAGCACCTTGTGTGATGTTTAGCTTTTGAACTGTGATTCAACCAGCACAGATGCAGACGATTCCTTCAGCAGACTGTGAGGCCTTAGGGAACTCGTGTTGGATGAAAATTTCATATTCTTTTCACATAGACACGCATCTCGTTCTGCCGAAAACCACAAAGTAATTGCTTGTTGCCTGTAAAAACATGGCACGAAGAGAGAAAAACCAGGTTACACCATATTAGAAGGCTCTATTTTCACAGATTGCTTTCTAATCAAGAGTTTTAAGTTATCAGAGATGGATTCTCAAGTTCGCACACATGTATGTACATGTTCACGGTTTCTCTCCATCTCAGTTAAAGGATTAGTTCACTTCAGAATTAAAATTTCCTGATAATTTACTCACCCCCATGTCATCCAAGATGTTTGTCTTTCTTTCTTCAGTCAAAAAGAAATTAAGGTTTTTGAGGAAAACATTCCAGGATTTTTCTCCATATAGTGGACTTCACTGGGGTACAACGTGTTGAAGGTCCAAATTGCAATTTCAATGCAGCTTCAAAGCACACACGATCCCAGAGGAGGAATAAGGGTCTTATCTTGCGAAACGATCGGTCATTTTCTAAAAAAAAATAAAAATGTATATAGTTTTTAACCACAAATGCTCATCTTGCACTAGCTCTGCGATGCGCCACAGGTTGGAAAGTTCATGCGTAACGTAGGCGAAAGTACCGCGGTTGGGCGAAAAACTCCATCTCATTTTCTCCTCCAACTTCAAAATCGTCCGACATCGTTGTTTTACCTTTTTTGTAAAGGGCGTTTGACTTAGTCTTTGCATGTTCGTTTTGTAGACTCTAGATACTTTCACTAGATATGTGACCTTTCCAACGTGATTACGTAATGCGTGGCGCATCGCAAAGCAGTGCAAGACGAGCATTTGTGGTTCAAAAGTATGTAATTTTTTTTTTTTTTAAGAAAATGATGATCATTTTGCTAAATAAGACCCTTAATCCTACATTTAATAGAAATGAGTTAATAAAAATCAATGTAAATGTAAAAATTGTAAACCCTGTAACACGTCTACCTTCACAGAGACAAATTCATATTGTGTTAATTACTGTAGCTTTCTAAACCTAAAAATATCTAATGTATTTCTCTCTATCTTTGGCCAATGAACACTTCACTTGTGTTTAGAGACCTCACCACACTTTTATTAATTATGTCCACCAATGCACACAGGTGATTAACATTAATAAACTAATACCTTTTCACTCTATAAAAACACATAATAAAAATAAATACAAACAATAAATAATAAATAAATGAATAAATGTTTTATTTTTTCAGTTAAAAATAATATAATGTAGGCTAATGCATTACAGTCCTTTGTTATTCATATCAAACAGTTAAAACTGTTACAATGCAATAACCATATAATGAATAAGAATAATGAATAATGCATTAGTGCATGCAAAAAGAATGCATTAGATTTCTAATTGTCCGTTTTTTGTTTTTTTATGAAGGGGATTTTTATGAAGGTCAGAGTTGAACCAGCAGAGATGAGAGAGGCTGGGAATGAAGAACCCAAATAAATAAAAAAATAAAATAAATAAATGCAATCCTGTCATTATCTTCTCACTCTTGTGTCACTCCATGGAATTTTCTGTTGCAAATTTTTGCTCAGACATCTTTGCTCAGACTCTTTCTCTGAATCTCTCTATGACTCTCTTCATAAAATGAGCTGAATATGATGTATTTGAAACGGAAGGTCATTTAGCCATTTTCTTGACTGAAATTTCAAGATCTCATATGATTTTATGTTCCTATTACATTTGCAGTTTGTGACTGCTGTGCATGACAATCTCAGCATCTGAGAATAAGCAGGATATGAAGTTAATAAAAATGTCAAGAGGGATAAGAATATTGATTTCCTAATCTGCACTCCAAAAAAGGGGGACAGATTCCCACTCCCATCGAACAGGGCTGAAGCTGCTTATTGGCTGATGTGATTGGCAGATTGCTGGCACCATCTCTGAA
Organism: Anabarilius grahami; assembly: GCA_003731715.1. Taxonomy (NCBI): domain Eukaryota; kingdom Metazoa; phylum Chordata; class Actinopteri; order Cypriniformes; family Xenocyprididae; genus Anabarilius; species Anabarilius grahami. Next base: position 10,477,284 of record RJVU01057109.1, read on the forward strand.
ACGAAGAGAGTCCAACAGACTGAAAAATTCAAGTGTCAGTATTAAAGATTAAATATTGGTCTCTGATCTGCATATTCCTTTTTTACTCCAAACTGTATATAGAGGGAGATTTGAGATGCTCAAACGCAGCTTGAGAAGACTCTTCAGTCTTTGCCAGTCTTCTGAAACATGAATTCTTGGGAATTAATATCAATATGATGTACCAGCAAAGATGTCTTGAGAATGACAGAATCAGCCAAGTTAAACAATGTCACTTTCACAAAGAAAGACCCATTTCGCACAATCAAATGCTCTCTAGAATTTAAAGTGTCCTCCTCCCTACATTACAAATAGACGCTGAAGCTGCAGCTAAAATTGATAACTTTTTCACACATTTACTATTTTCTACATGGCGAATGGCACATAAAGCACTATGTAAGTGATAGGGAATGATTCAGACAATGTAAATATACTTTCCATTGGGGTAAATGAAGTCTGGGTTCACGTTAGTGTCATGTGAACTGCTGCAGCGCGCACATAATCTGCTCTTGTCCAGAGACATGACAGTGCATCATATGCGAGAGTCGGCGCAGACCAGAAAACATATCGGACCCATTTGAATTCTGCACAGAATGCTATATTGTAAAGCGAAATGAAGGAGATTAGGAGGAGAAACGGTTAGAGATTAGGAGGAAACTGAGGCTTTATCGAGCTCAACAGCTCTGGCGAGTCTGGCCGAGCTGTGATATAAACTAAACGCTATTGGCTATTTTAAAAAAGGGGAGGAGCTGTTCGATACGTCCTGCCCTGTCTTACTGTTTCAGTGGAAAGTAAGTCATTAAATAACGCTGCACGTTTCAAGGCACTTCAGTGTGCCTTTAATATTTTTATGGAAACTACAATACTTTTTTCCAGGATTCTTTGATGAGTAGAAAGTTCAAAAACAGTCTTTATTTGAAACAGATTTTTTACTTTCACATTCTTACTGTCACTTTTGATCAATTTAATTCCACCTTGCTGAATAAAAGTATTAATTTATTTAACAAAAATCTTACTGACCTCAATTTTTTTAATGGTAGTGTAAAGGGGGCCATAGAGTAAAAGTGAAATAGCTTTACTTAATGGAATTTAAGTGAAAGCCCCCACAGAATATATTATCATCATTATAATCAGAGGCTGAAGTTCACGGTTAGTATCACAATATAACCATTTGATAATTACTGTTACCTTGACGCCCCCTTTCAAGAGTAGATAAGGGGCAGTGTGTAATCCTCTCTTTCACATTGGCACTGAAAGTATCATCACTCACTTGTATATTTCTCAGAGTGGAGCAGACCTCCGGGGGCTCTTAAAGAAGAAAGCGATGCTTTAAGGGTTCAGTCACTCTGCATTGCCTGACACCAGACTGATATATTCCCAGCCACTCAGGCTCTCCGTCAGCAACAGCTAATGGAATCAACATGGGTGACGGATATACCAAGGAAAATAAGTTGTCAAAGAGACCTGGGCCTTTCATCAATGAGTCTGCTATGTTTGATGCTGCCATGACCCTCCTGAAGTTTCACAGAAGGTTTATCATCTGTAGACTGAAATTGCGGTTTGACGTAAGGAATTGCGCAGAGCTGTTTGTGGAGGTCAACAAGATGAATGCAAGAGAATCCCTCCCATGTTCTCAGACCATAACATGATCACTGGATATTAAAGGTAGGGTTGGCAATTTTTTTCATAAACACTCTTTATTCTGGTGGAAACTCTCTTCACATCCTGATAGCAATCGATAATTGAAGTGGTCTAAACATTAAAAAAATTTACATATATCTTCTGTGGAAGCCTCATTGGCAAAAAATGTTCATTCAATCACTGCATTTGGTCCGAATGCAATGATTGGATGTCCTACCTGCCTGTCAGCGTTTGTATTTCCATATCTCCACGCACCCTGCTCGTGCAGACATCCCACGTCATCAGTGCGTTCTGTAAGGCTATGCAGAGTTGTAGACAGCCACAAACAAACAGCAGCCACAATTTACAGTATTTCCTGAACCAAAACAACAAGCTTATGCTGTGTTCACGCCATGTTGCAACCGTAATTACAAGATGGAAACCCATGAAGTTCTACCTGGAGCTATTCATGTCCTCAGATTTATGCATTTCTCTGACAACACTATCAACGCCGAAATGAATCTGCAGCAGTCGGGTGGTACAAGTCAGAGCTCTTTAAGTTGTTTACATTCATAATTTTTGTAATGTTATGTGCTTTGAGACATGAGGTAATTTAACTCCATCTCTCGTTATGCTTTGCTGAATCTGCGCTGGCTGTGCGTATTCATGTGTTTTGGAGGAGGTGTGGCTTTGGAGAGTGCTCTGAAGGGAGGGCGGGATCTCATGCTTTCAAAGCTAGCTTGCTATTGCTAGCTGCTCCGAAATTGCCTACCCTACCTTTAAGGCAGAGGTGCAACAAAATGAATGTCTCTTTACCTACATCATACAGACAGATTACTGATGTAAGATGTAATACTGAGATGTGAGATGTAATACTTTACTGTGCATTACCGCCCAAAAGTTTGGGTTCAGTAAATTTTTTTGAAAGAATTCATACTTTAAAATGGTAAATATATATATTTTTACTGATACATCCATGCTATGAAAATATAAATGTTAAAAAAATACTTTCTCAGTCTCCTCAGAATAAATTCAGTAATCATACGGCATGTATTGAATATGTCTGGAAAGAAAATTGCAGACTGGACTCTCTGAGAGGTTACTGAATTTGATGTGCAGTCTGGGTAACACGTCCTCTTAGAAGAGAACAAGGTCAGCAGAGTTTAGAGTCAAAAGAGTGCTGTTGCTAAAAAGAAGGGGCAAGGGTACGCTCAGAAAGGTTAAACCCTGGACTGAGCTACTGGGTCCTTGAGGAAATTAACAGTCTGAGACTTTATAGGGGCTAGAGGGAAGTGTTCGATTGGTGGGAGCCACGGAGCTTTGGTGGAAGATATGGTAGACTTGCTTTGTGGATGAAAAATCATCCCCACAAAACCTAACATTATATGAATGTAGAAAATGAACAAGAGCTACATGCAGTGCCCTTAGGTAGCCTAGTCTGGATGGAAAAATCCAAGTTGCAGTCTGATGTACTTGAGAAAGCAGAAGCTTTATTTAATGTGAGGCAATGTTAGGGAGCAGCTAACTAATCTAAACTAATCTTAACTGCACATTCATTGCCAGTAGCAGCTGTTTTCATAATTGTGTAGTTTTAAATGCATATTGTCCCCCAAAGTGTAGCTAACTACTTTGTAGTTTTGTTACCTGTAATTATGATTCACTTGTAGATTAACGAATTACTTCACCCAAAAATGAAAATTCTGTCATTAATTACTCACCCTCATGTCGTTCCAAACCTGTAAGACCTTTGTTCATCTTCGGAACACAAATTAAGATATTTTTGATGAAATCCAAGAGCTCTCTGACTCTGAAGGTCCAGAAAGGTACTAAAGACATTGTTAAAATAGTCCAGTGACTGCAGTGGTTCAACCTTAATGTTATGAAGCGACCGAGAATACTTTTTGTGCTGTTCATGTTCAGCGCTTCCAGGTACTACGTCAGAACGCCGACTCATTATTGGCCGGCTCCTGTGTCACATTGGCCGGCTCTTGAACAGCATCGACCAATACTGAGGCGGCGTTCTTACGTAGAACCTGGAAGCGCTGAATGTAAACAGCAGAGGAGAATGACACAGAAGAGAGGATATTTGTTGAATAAAGTCATTATTTTTGTTTTTGTGCACAAAAAGTATACTCGTTGCTTCATAAAATTAAGGTTGAACCACTGCAGTCACGTAGACTATTTTAACGACATTTTTAGTACCTTTCTGGGTCTTCAGAGTCAGACAGCTCTCGGATTTCATCAAAAAATATCTTTATTTGTGTTACTAACGAAAGTCTTACGGGTGTGGAATGACATGAGGGTGAGTAATTAATGACAGAATTTTCATTTTTGGGTGAACTAACCCTTTAAGGATCCTCAATACTGTAGTGAGATTTGCAGATTCTAAAAGGACCTCTTCATTTGTTTAACATGCTTTGACAGAGAAAAAAGTAAAATGTTTAAAGTTGTACATTGTTAAACAAAATCTGATCTCCCACTCATGGTGGTATCCTACTCTTTTTTTAAATCTTTTTTATATATATATTTAACAAATCCACAAGCATTGACCTGCATTGTCAGATGCTGGTTTTGTTGCCTGTAACCTAAAATAGCAATTCAATAGAGTAAGCAAACCTCATTTAATTGTCAGAGTGACACTCAAAATACTTTGCATACATTTATAGTTCTGGGTAAATGGCCTGTGTAAACAAGCGCCGGCTTTCATTATTACTGACTCAGATCAGAGGCCTTTGCAAGAGATGAAGTCATTCTCTTCATGATCTAGTGGGTGCAGAATCAGAGATGAACAGACATCTGAATTTTGGAGAGCACATGTCTGTGCGGTAAAATCTTAAAAGGAAAGGCCGTATGCTTTAATATTGGATCAAAATATGAATTTTACACTGAGATTAAGTTAAACCTAAATTACTTTATCTTTTAATCTTGGGATTGACATCATACCGATGTCTCCACAATAACAATATAATTTAGTTATTTCTCTCTTTACTATAAAATATATAGTACATGTGATTCTTCTTGGATGTTTTTTTAACTATACCCTTCTTCCACTGTGTAATTTTGCTTTACTCTGGGCAGATCTATTTGCATTAGTTCTGCACACAATTCACTGAGATTAGTAAGAAACTCAGAGAGGAACTAAGTAGGTCAAGGATTGCATTCACTGTACTGCCTGCTCCAAGACTCAAGACTGCTTCACCCAACCATCAGGGGTCACTGTAGATCCATAGATATGCAGGTGCAATCCACCCTATTGTTCAACATACATTACAAATCCTGCTGTAAAAGCAGCAGCTGTTCAATATAACCTTCTTGACAAGATTAAAACTCCACACAAATAAACAATCTAAATTTTATTGTGGTTGATCGGCCATGTGTATCTTTTAGGTTTTTGAGGCAGTGGAGAAAGAGGAAAGGTGGTCAGAAAGAGCATCTTATGTGCTTGTGGATATAATCTTCTGGTAAAACAGGAGAAGCAACCTTTTGTTTTCCGGTCTGCTGTAAGAAATTTGGAATTGGAAAGTGATAGTCTGCAATAGTGAGCACATGCTGTGTAAGGAATTGCTGATACACTTGCCTGTAGGGCTGCTCTTCAGGCAAGAGAACAACAGAAAACAAGAGTTTTAGGATTAGATTCCTTTTTGCAATAAACAAGAAAACCAATGCCGAAAAGTACAGAGTTCTTAATAATGTATGTAACAATTTACAGCCATGACAAATGTCGAGAGCGTATTAGTAAAATGTGAGAGCACATCCGTGTAATGCACGACCACGAATCTCTCCGCTTGCACTCTGATTTATTTCACTCTTGTACAAAACTAGATTGAACGTTGTCAAAAGTTATCAACCAACCAAACCAATCAAAATAGACTTCCACAACTGACCGTTGAAAATGCTACATGAAATCTTATTGGCTGAGAGTGAACTGCACCTGGAATTCTTTCGATAATCAAAAATGGATCTTTAATTTATTTACAATTTAATAATATTTAACAATATTAATCAAATGTATCTTAGAAATGACTCGAAATGGGATGATTTGTACACATATAAGTCTGTCTAACTGCATCACTACATTGCACAGACCTTACAGGTCAAACCCCTCTGAACGATTTATCTAAAAACAGCATATTACAGTATATGGCTCTTAAGATACACTGCATATAAAAGTTAAATGTTACAGTTTGCCATGTCAAATATCGAAACCGATTGATTGAATCAAACCGTCAAGAATGAACCAGTTTGCGGAAAGGAGACTGCACATATAACATAAAGAAACATGCCTAATTTGAGTGAACACGACTTAAATTTCTATTTGTTTTTCATACAAATGAATTGAATGAATTAAGAAGACTTGAGAATGAGACTTGAATTGAGAAGACGTTTCAACATGGACTACGTTTATGATAGTTTTGTATGTTGGAGTTAACAGTTACATTCACCATCCTCTCATCTTGTTTTCCACGGATGAAAACGTCATAAGGATTTCGAAAAAGGTGATGGTGTCGGCAGATGTACATGTACAGTACAAGCGAAGATGTGGTGTTTAAATGCAAGTAGTTTCAAGCTTGTTTTTGTTTTAAAATTTGTTCTTAATATCCTCCTCCTTTGTCTCTGTAACAGATATCTGGTTGTACATACACCGCAGCTCCTCAAGCATTAACCAAAATAAAACAAGTAAATACGTTTTCTTTTCAAATTACTTTCCAAATTTATAAATAATTTTCATTCATTTAACTGCTGTGAGAGCACAACAACGCTGCCGTGAACGTGTTGGCATAGCAATGTGATACTTCCTGTTTCCTTTCGTGCCCGTGTGTCCTACGAAGGACGTCTCGTTTAATTCTGGTTAAGGACACTCCGTATACCGCTTCCTTCACAGGATGCATCCTCTGGAGGATGCAGCCTTCGAATTAAATGAAATGAGACACAGCTAATGACACTTTTATTCATTTATTTATTTAAGGATATTGTAAGAGCAATTTTTGTAGCCTATAATTGAAATGTAGGCTAAGCCTAATTATAAATGAAAACAATATAGGCCTACTTAAGCACACTGCCACAGACACGACACTCTAGTCCTCGCCACATATTTTCAAATAGTCGGAAGTGGGTTCCCAGCAAACATTGGTCCGACGGCAACGTCGTGTCCCTGGGCAAAAATAGTTGCGGTATGAAGGCATAAATCGGTAAAAAATATTTAACACAGAACATTTCCTAAAAATGCATTCAGATACGTTCCATAACTTTCATTTTGGAACTATTTTTCAACCATGACGGGACGTGCCACAGGACGTCTTTTCAACGGTCATTAAACATTCAGATGTTTGCTGAGTTTCTAGTCTTCAGGGCCATTATTATTGCAATTTTATGTGCGTGTGCATCTGTTCCATCTGAAATTTTTCTTAAGAACTTTTCTGCACACAATTATTAGTGAAGGAGACTCAATATGACCTGTCATATTGTGTCCCATTAAAACTGACTGGCAATAAAGAAGACACATTTTAAGCAGATTGTTTTCGTTTCCTTTGGAGGTGCCGCTAGTTCATGCCCTAATATCTTGGCCCTCTTCTACAATTCACTTCAGGGAACCTTCTGTCTTGCTGTGCTGGTGACAGGTGGCATGTTCCAGAGGTTGCCTTGACGTCTGTCCAGCCTTAGGCGCCCTTTATCTTTGCCTCAGTGACTGAGGACAGCAGGGAGAAGGTGATCTGACTGACTGCTGACCTTCTCAAGCACTGTCAGCTGAAACTTCAAGCAGCCACATTACATCAGAAAACAAGTCCATCAGCTGTCCTGTTAACATGTCAAAAACAAATAAAACAAACAAGGACGAAATCTATCCAAACACAAATTGGCTTCAATAAGCTACATTGGCGGAGCCTGAGAAGTCAGAAAGTAGAAGTAGAAACATTTTCTCTTCTCTGATTTCTCCCTCATTAATGTATGTGTAATTGCATGTGGCCTACATCGATGTGCAAGCATGTAAGCTTAAAAAGTACTTGTTATTGTATTAGAATAAAATTTTTAATTTCAACACCCTAACAACCACCCAGAATACCCTATCAACCACATAGCAACACCCTAGCAACCACCCAGAATACCCTAGCAACCACATAGCAACATCCTAGCATCCAGCTAGATTACCCTAGCCTCACAACCGCACAGTAACACCCTAGCAACCAACCAGAATACCCTAGCAACCACATAGCAACACCCTAGCAATGAACCAGAATACCCTGCAACACCCTGTGCACTCTAGCAACTGCATAGCAACTGTCTATAGCAAGCACCTGGCAACTGCCCAGAACACCCTAGCAACCACATAACAATACCCTAGCAACACCCTAGCAACCATGTAGCAATGCCCTTGAATCCAAACAGAACACCATAGCATAGCAGCAAGGTCTTAAAACTTTAAAACTTTTTAAAACTACTTCAAACTTTCTGTCTAGGCTTTCTTAGTATTTTCTTAAATGCTAAAAATGAAATGGGGGAGGGGGGCATTGAGGAAAGTGTTTGATAGGGGTTGGTAAAAAAAATATTTTTGAACCATTTTATAGTAAATTTCAGTAACAAAGTAAAAAGAGATGTTTCGTGAGCAGCAAATCAGCATATTAGAATGATTTCTGGAGGATCATGTGACACTGAAGACTGGATTAATGATGCTGAAAATTCAGCTTTGCCATCAAAGGAATAAATTACATTTTATATATATTAAAATAGAAATCAGTTATTTTAAATTGTTATAATATTTCGAAGTATTAGTGTTTTTATTTTATTTTTGATTAAGTAAATTCAGCCTTGGTGAGCAGAAGAGACTTCTTACCAACTCCAAAACATTTTATTTAGCTTTAATTTGCTTTAATTCATAGCAGATAAATATTGGAAAACTATGTCAATGTCTGTGATAAATAAAGTGAAAAAACAAACAAACAAAAAAACACTGAGTTACATGAAAGCAAAAAGTGTTTCAATCATCCACCATCTCCCATAGTTCAGCATAAAAACAGTTCAGCGCAATTGGGTTTCGCCCCTGTAGGAAGACCCTAATCAGCCATCAGAACTCGCCACTGGCAGCCACCCAAATTTAGCGCTGTCAGCCACCTAAACCTAATCCTGTCAACCATCCAAACTTAGTCTTCTTACAAGTAGCTTTCTTAACAATATATGACATGCCAGAAACCTCTGAGCCACTGTGACTCTCAGAGTATTGGGTGAATGAATCATCAGCCAGTTTGGTCTATTGTAGAAACTACTGGAGCACCACTATGTCCATTTATAGCATCCACTCACTGCAATCCTCTTAAGAGAAACCATTTTAAATGTGAAATTGTTCAGTTGTCCCCTTGAGACATTATTTTTTACAGTTTTACCATGTTTTAAGATGCCAAACTTCTTAGTTTACCATCTAAAACATTTAAGATGCTAAAATATTTAAAGTGGTCTTTACTTTTTTGTTCTTTTTTTCACAAAAAAGAAACAAAAAAAGATGAATGTTACAGAGAACATCGCCTGCCAAAGGGATTTGGTAATCCAGATGTCTCACTGTGACACCTTTACAGGGTTGTGGTGAGACTGAAAGCGAACGGGAAACTGAGAGAGTCTTTTGTCTCTTGATGATTTTTAATTATCAGCCTTTCATTTATTTGGCCGGCATCCGTTTAATGCTTTGAGGAATTGCGTGCCCTCAATCAACCTCCCCTTCTGCAGGGACCTATGTTAAGCATCCTCAGTCACATGTAATTGACTTTTCATGTTTGAGAGGCAATAAAGTTTATGACTATTAAACAAAACATCAAGTGAGCTGTCTTTTACCAACTATTAACGAGGGAAGCCACAATGTAAAATGATAATTAATTGCTTACTCTGGGATGCCTAATTACCAATTGTTGGTGGTATTAGCTTATTAGCAGCACAGTTTGACAGCTTTGAATGCATGTCATTCGCAATGGAGAACTGTATTGGAATAGCTGACATAATTGAGTTTAATTTAGCTGTCAAACTCTTCTCTTCACTACTAATGATGTGTTTGATGCCTGACATGTGACATTGAGGAAACTTAGCTGGCTGTGTATCCAGTTTATTTATAGAACAGGTGCTGATGACAATTGGGCAGCTCCCCACCTAGACTGGTTGGTAGAATATCCTGAATTGCAATTAAAATTAATGTTTTACAGGATTAAATTTCAAATAAATGCTGTTGTTTTGAATTCTGACAAAAAGTATCACTCTTTATGAGTGTGTCAGTCAGTAGCAAAGACTTTTATATTGAAAAGACTGAATTGCTGTGAACACGGAACAAGACACAAATGACAAATGCTTTGACTAGCGCTGTCAGTCATGGGAAAACCCTTTAACTGTTAAAAGGACAAGATATTGCAGCGGATATTTAAACAGATTTTTTATTATAAACTTAGGACTGACCTAAAGGAAAATGCTAAATCTGAATGCAGGTAATAAACTCACTCACTCTTTATCTCACAATACTCTTCTACAGAATACAGTAAGCTTCAATGAACAATATCAATTGAGAACAGTTTACGTTGCTAAGAGTGGTTGCTAAGGGTGTTGTGAATCAGGTGTGTTTGATTAGGGAAACTTTGGGGGTACTCTAGGATTAGGATTGGGAACCACTGGCCTAGGAGCTAGATCAGGGGTGTCCAAACTCATAGAGTTTTGCTCCAACTTGCTTCAACACACCTGCCTGGAAGTGTCTACTATGCCTAGTACGGCTGAATCCCAAATGGCACCCTAAACCCTCACGGTCTTCCTCTTAGTCTGCACTTTAATGATGTAATGCCGCTTTGACTGCCGGGTAAAGTCTTTTGTGTAGTTCGCAAACTTGCGGGCTCAGCTGAATCATCAAGGGCGCATAGCGGCCGCAAAGGGGGCGCTCGCTAGCACCCTTCTGAAACCTAAAATGATGAATGGGACACCCTACGGTTTCGTGGACTTAACGAACACGCGCATGCAGCAGCCATGTAAGTCCACAAGACTGAAAGTGCATAGATGTGTGCCATTTGGGATTCAGCCTAAGATGTTGACTAGCTGGTTCAGTTTAATTGGGTTTTGAGCTAAACTCTGCAAGACAGTGGCCCTCCAGGAGCAGGATTGGACACTCCTGAATAGGATGGTCTGGGTTTTCATAGAAAAAGTTTTAAAGATGATTTCAGTCTTTATCCAAAGACCATAATAATTTTTCTGAACCATAATCCTTGTAATCCACAAAGTTACATAAAACTGCTTTGGGAGTCAGGTTAGCCAGACTTTTGCTTACATCCAGATCAGGTGGTGGCAGAAGACTAGGTGTGATTGAGGACACAGGCTTCAGCAGAGTCATGTAAATGGGGTGAGATATGGTAATTAGTTGGGAGATGTAAAGAGTATGAAACTGGATTGATATGTTTTATTACTTTGAAGGGTCCTACATTCCTTGGACTGAGTTTACAGCTTGAGACTTTCAGAGCAAGCTCTCTAGTAAAGAGCCAGACCATCTGTCAAGGTTGGAAAGTGGGTGCTGGTCTGCATCTGCCATCTGCTTGGATCTTCTGGTGTCAAACAGCACATTGTAACCTGACATGATTTGCCTCTCAGTTCCTCTCACTACAGCATATCCTGTCATCCACTTCTGGAACTTCAGAAGATTCCCAAGATCATGGAAAGTGAGCATCCAGGACACAGGAAGGATGCCAAGCCTGTTGATGAGTTCGGGAGGTAAGCAGTTCTGCACGCATTTGGCCCAGTAAAGAAACCTACTCCATTCTCACTGACTGTCTGTAATACGACTGTAGGAATTTCCATATTCAGGTGTTCCTGTAGATGGCAACCAGAAGTTAATAATACTTATATTAAGTTGCTGCATGCCAAACACACTTGCTATATTCCTTCCTCATTGTCAGACAACTTATTTAGAGCAGATATATTATCTGTATGCCAAGACACTCTAATATGTGACAAAATGGTGCATGACCCAGTGAATAGCATTATGGAAGCTTGTTTCATCTACTGTTTAAACTAATTGCAACTTTTTATCTCACAGTTCTGACTTTTCTCGCAATTACGTGTTTAAATCTTGCAATTATGACTTTTTTTCTCAGAATTGTAATATAGAAACTCGCAATAGCCAGTTATAAAGTCTGAATTACGATATATAAACTCACAATTGCGAGAAAACGTCAGAATTGTGAGCAGACTTTTTTCCTCAGAATTGAACTGTATAACTCGCAATTATGAGTTTATATCTCAAAATTCAGAGAAAAAAGTCAGAATTGCAGGATATAAACTTGTGTAGCAAATTAGCTCAAAATAAACATGAATAATTAATCATAACTAGTCCAGGCGCTATACTTGCAATTGCGAGTAAAGTCAGAATTGTGAAATAAAAAGTCACAATTACCTTTTGTATTTTATTTATTCTGTGGTGGAAACAAGCTTCCATAATAGTATAGAGCGGAGCCCATTCATGGACCATTCAGTTCAAACTGAAAAATGTGGTGTTTGATTTTTATTCTTTATTCATTTTATTACTTTGCAAAAGGCTGCACGGACAGAACAGTAAAATGATAATAGTCTGAACCAGAATCTATTCCTTGAGAAATTAGCAGTTCTCTGGACACCTGAATGCCATTTACAAAGCTGTTTATTGGTGCTCACAAAGGCAGTTGTGACATACTTTGACAGTTGACATTTATCCTTTATGTTATGTCCTTTGTACAATGTTGTACCAATTAAAAATGAGCCTGAATCCAGAATTGCCTTATTTCTGAACAGTGTCAGTAAAGGTTTACACAATGAAGCCTATAATACCTAGTAAAAGCTACTATTAAAATTCTTATTCATCTCAAAAGCAGTTGTTTGGCTGATGCATGACAATCCGGATTTATGCGATTTGAATTCTACCATCTTTAAAGCTTTAGAGTGAAGAAAACAAAGAAAAATCTGTAAATATCACCAAACTGTGGAAATCACACTGGTTGGAATTTCCATTAGTTTCAGAAAAAATTTTATATAGATTGCTGGACAATATTAGTAGACAAATAAAAAAAGAAAAAGAAAAAAAATAAATAATAATAATTAATTCTCCAGTTAATAATGATGCATGTTTTTAGTGTTTTTACAGAGTTTTTTCTTACCAAACTGCCATTACATACAGTGTAATGATTCACAGTATGGTGACAAATTTAGACATATCACACTTCTGTGGCTTAAATTAGATCAAATTAATTGGCCATGAAAACATTTTGTCCCCAAGAGGATGGAAAAACACAATGATACAACCAAGAAAATGTCAGCCTAATTTCACTGGTATATGTTTACAAATATGCATACAGCATGCAGATACAGTAAAAGATGTTAACAGAGTGTCAGACAGGTCTTAAAACAGCCATTTCTACATGTACTAAAGCACCACTAATGTGACTTGTTACATTTGTAGATTAGATGTTCTTCAGGGCATTTTCTGGGTGGTGTGGTGGAGCGGTTACCCTTCTGTTCGCTTCTCTCTTCCCTCTTCCTCCTTCACTCACAAGACATTCCCTGAATGCTAATTCAATGCTTCTCTCTCTCATCTGTGAACTGTGAGATAAAAATCATTCATAATTCAATATCTTTCCACCTCTCATTTCCTCATACAGTCTGACAGAGAGAGACAGAGCACCAAAGTCCTCCCCAGCCCTCCAGGAGTGCATCTTCAACTCCACGCCCCCTCAGGATGGGGCGAGAGGGACCATCTCTATTCCAGGTTGTACCTGCTGAATCATTCATGAAAAGTAAGGGAACATACACTGTCTGTCTCTCCCTAAGAACTGTCTCAATGTTTTTTAAAGAAAAACAGATTTGAGCCATCTTGGTTTCAAGTGCAGGCAGAAAGTGTGTTAGAGAAACCAGTCTGGCAGAGATATGTGGAGAACGTCTTGGGCAGTCAAGATGCTTCTCTCAAACCCCCTTCCTCAACTCATTCAAATGTGTCATTCTTTAGCTGTGTATCCCAGCTTGTTACCATGTACAGTGTTTCTGTAAAGATATGCCCAGCCTGTGAGCTGTGGTTTTTGTTGTTCATTTTGTTTGATTACCATAATATCCTACTGGGAAATGGGCAATTACCTACAAAGAATGAAGCAAATTTTATCCGTATACCACTAGAATCACTATGGTGCTGCTTTAAATGGGGAAACGCATGTTCTGTCTGTGTCTACACCTGTATTCTGTGGGGTTCAAACAAGTGATTACACCCTCACTGTCATTCAGACAGATGCAAACAAGCGAACAGATGACAGCTTGTTGGGATTCTCCAAGACAAGGTTATAAAAGCAGCACTGAGCTGTTTTGGAGATGTTTGGTTAAACATTAGGTAACGTTTTATTTTGATGGTACACTTTAGACATCTGCTAGCTATACAGCAAGTAACTACATGTCAACTAACTCTCATTAGAGTATTAGTAGACTGTCTGCTTAATATCTGCTAACACTTTATTTTAATGCTCCCCCAACAGACATTCTTCTGACTATAAGTAACTTTGCAACTACATGTCAATTTATTCTACTGTTTACACCTGGTATTGAGATGCGTTTTGGTCGATTGGATCACAAGTAGATGAGGCAGACACATACCTGTTTATACCTGGTGTTTTAATCCTTCTCTTTTGTCCACATTCAACCACTTCTGTACTGGTTTATTCGAGGGGAGGGTCTATGGGCAGGTAAATGTATGGGCTTTTTCAGATCTTTTGATCTAATGGACAAAATAAGCTTGCACAATTTACATATGAACGTGCCTGTAGATGATGGAAAAACATACAGAGAGTATCAGCATACGTTTCTGCTCTGATAGCTGCAAGACCACGGCGAACGCGATGAGTGCTGTTAGAAATCAGGAACGGTGAGAGAACATTGTGCATGGTATGTTTTTCGTCTTCAGACCAAACTTGGGTCTTCAGCCTACAAAGGTTAAATCCCTTCTGGCTGGCGCACTTCCCATAATGTGTATGTATTAAAGGGTTATTTCACCCAAAAATATATATATATTTTTTGTCATTTATTACTCACCCTCATGTCGTTCTACACCCGTAAGACCTTCGTTCATCTTCAGAACACAAATTAAGATATTTTTGATGAAATCCAAAAGCTCAGTGGGGCCTCTATTGCCAGCAAGTTAATTTACACTTTCAGATGCCCAGAAAGGTACTAAAAACATATTTAAAACAGTTCATGTGAGTACAGTGGTTCAACTTTAATATTATAAAGCGACGAGAATACTTTTTGTGCGGCAAAAAAAAAAAAAACGACTTTTCAACAATATCTAGTGATGGGCGATTTCAAAACACTGTGTAACACAGTTTGTATGTACGGGAAGAAGGAGGCGGGAACCGGCGAACATTAACCACAACTTTAATATAAAATAAACAAATACAAAACGAAAGTAAAATGCCAGCAGTTGTCCGTGAGGAACTGAAACTGTTCCTCACGGATTGTTCCACACAAACATAACAAAACATAAAATAAAGTCCAGGCCTGGTCCTCTCTCGTCCTTCACTGTATTTCAGCAGTTTGGCAGTTTGATACGTGATCTGAACCACTGATACGTGATCTGAACCACTGATTCGAAACAAAAGATTCGTAAAGCTCCGAAGCAGTGTTTTGAAATTGCCCATCACTAGATATTGTTGAAAAGTCATTATTTAGGTTTTTTGGCGCACAAAAAGTATTCTCGTCGCTTTATAATATTAAGGTTGAACCACTGTACTCACATGAACTGTTTTAAATTATTTTTTTTTTGTACCTTTCTGGGCATCTGAAAGTGTAAATGAACTTGCTGGCAATAGAGGCCCCACTGAGCTTTTGGATTTCATCAAAAATATCTTAATTTGTGTTCTGAAGATGAACGAAGATCTTACGGGTGTAGAACGACATGAGGGTGAGTAATAAATGACATTATTTTCATTTTTGGGTGAACTAACCCTTTAAGTCAGTAGCCGAGAGTAGGCGGTTATTTGTGGCTGTTCGAACGCATTCGACCACATGAGCGTCTACGCTACGAAAGCAATCCGGTTTTGAGAAAGCTCAAAATATTTTAGACCCCATTTACACCTGTATTTAGCACCGTCCAGTTGTGATCCAATCGACCAAAACACATCTTAATACCAGGTGTAAACAGGGCTTAACAGTCTAGTAACAGTCTACTAATACTCTGAGCGAATGTATAAAGTGGATCATTGAAATAAAGTGTAACCAAACATTACTATTTAACTGTTTTGTATTTTAATATACGGTCAAATCAAAAATGTATTCAGACACCTTGAACATTTCATTCATTAATACAGTTTATTCACTATAGTTTAAAAAAATGGTAATAAAAATGACAAAGGTCTCAGAGTTAAACTGTGTCAGAAACAATTCATCTTAATTATGTCAGATAACACTTCATCTGGTCAAAGTGTCTGAATAATTTATGGTTCCAAATTTTTATCAATTTTACTGGTAGTCCACTGTATGAAGAATTTGTGGGTATGTCAGTTTACTTTATTTTGCTATCCTCACTTACATAAATGAACTATAGTGTCCTGCACCCACTAGTAAAAAATATAAAAAATATATATCTAGTGTCTGAATAATTTTTGGTTTGACTGTATATTAAATTATATTACATAGGCCTATATTTAAATATATTTGGAACATATTTGAGTTTGTAGGTGTATGTTATCTTTGCTTACTGTTTTATCATCTGAAGATTTGATGTACAGATGATTAAAGAGAAAATAAATTATATTATTTAGATATTATTAACTCAAATATGTTATCTGCTAGATGCTGGCTTTTGCAAAATTATTTAATAGTATTATATAAAATTATATTTTTCCTATATTGCCTATTTTCACTAGGGTTAAAAGGGGCTCTGCTTCATTTCCCCTGACTCCAGTGAAGGCATTCCTGCCTAGACACTGGCAATCCAGAGAAGGACTTCCATTCAAGTGTGTATATCCTTGATAAATACAGTGCCTGTTATCAATATAGGCCTTTAGTGGGATTGATGCTCTGTCGCTAACAGAGGAGTGTGTACCGATGAGGAAAATCAGCTCCAATAAGAGCAGATTTAAATGGCTGCCATGGCCTGCGATGGGCTCGGCAGATGACTCTTCAGTACGGCAAATCAGCCGACGACCTTGGCTATGATTGTTCATCACTCTTTCGCTTCACACCCACATCATTCTCTGGAAACGTCCCTATCCCTGAATAGACCACAGAGCTCAGAGTGGTGTTTATTTCTGTACATGTAGGCCTGTGTTCTTGCTTGTGTTCTTGGGTTTTGATTTTGATATGGATATGCAAGAGATTCGTCTTATTTATTTTGGAACAGAATGATCCTGCCAAAATGAACTGGCAAAGACTTTTTACAAAAACTTTTGCAACAGATTTCCTCAGTGTGATCTTGAGATTAGTATTCAGTTTATTTTTTTCTCTTAGTAACATTTGGCTCATTTTTACTTTGACAACTAGCTAACAATTGTTACTCTTAAGCCGGTCACAAATGGTTCATTATTCCGGTCACAAATGGTTCATCAAAAGCTTTTTGATGTGCAAAGGAATAGTTAGCATCAGCTGCTTTAAGATGTCTATTGCAATCTTTGGATACAAGGATCATTTTGGCATAACTTCAAAAATGATATTAGCTTACAACTAAATGATCCAAAAAGCTCATAGTGCTTGGATGCCTATACAAACGACTGGAAGACCATATCTGGATCAATTAGTTTTATCTTTTAAGTGGATAGATCACTTGCAGGATCTTGGCTAATATACTTGTTGGCTAGGCTTGAAGGTCTGCAATGCAGACTTGTTCATGCTGAAAAAACATACAGGATCTTTAAACAGCCTTCCACCTTGCTGCTGTGCCAGTTTGTGCGGTAGCTGCAACAGTGAGCTGGCTTCTCTTAATTACAACTCTTTGAATTCAGTACTCAGCGAAATAACAAAAAAAGCCTTTTGGTAGGAGTGCTGACTCTCCTTTTAATGGAAGAATGAGGAGGAAGAGTTGTAGAAGAGGTTTTTTGAGATGTTTGGCAGGTGGTCTTTTTAACAATTAAAAAAAAAAATGTAAACAGTGAAGCATATATCATCAATCTCCAACTACTCAGTCTTAAATGATCACAGTGTACCCAAAAAGAAAAGATTTTTTTATTTTTTTGAAAGAAATCTCTTATGGTCAACCAAGGCTGCATTTAGAATGTGTTCACACTTTGCAAGTTTGGTTTGGTTAAAACAAACTCTACAGTGTAAACCCAAATAAGATGCGCAAACTCAAAAGAATTGAGGTAATCAGTTACATCAAGAGTTATGATGTTCCCGATTTTAAGTAAGCAGAATAAGTTCAACTCAAAGTTGAATGAGAATTTTTTTTAAGAAACTCAAAATTTAAGTAAGATTATTATTTTGAACTTAAAAAAGGTACTTTGTAACTTACCTGCTCTCAAACCAAGCAGCATGTGATGGTAACTCTCCAAAAACCCACATTAACAGAAACTCTTCTAAAGTAGCATAACAAAACATTAATCACTGCTAAATCTCCCTCACCATTAATCCTGCACAAAAAACATTATATAACAATTCATTTTAGCATTTACTCTCCCTTTCGAGTGCCATGGGCAAAACATGCTGGGAAGTAAAAAATCCCAGCCCAGTTTCAGTTAAACTTAAAGGGTTAGCTCACCCAAAAATTACTCTCTCTCATGTCGTTCCACACCCGTAAGATCTTCATTCATCTTCAGGACACAAATTAAGATATTTTTGATAAAATCCGATGGCTCATGAGGCCTCCATTGACAGCAAGTTAATTTAGACTTTCAAATGCCCAGAAAGGTATAAAACATATTTAAAACAGTTCAACCTTAATGTTATGAAGTGACGAGAATACTTTTTGTGTGGCAAAAAAATAAAAATAAAAATAATAATGATAATTACTTTATTCAACAATATCTTGTGAAGGACGATTTCAAAACACTGCTTCATTAAGCTTCGAAGCTTTACGAATCTTTTGTTTCGAATCAGTGGTTTGGAGAACTGCCAAAGTCACGTGAACCATTGAAATTTCAAAACACTTATGATGTAACGAAGCCTCGTTTACTGAAATCACGTGACTTTGACAGTTTGAGATTGTTTGATACACGCTCCGAACCACTGATTCTAAACAAAAGATTCGTAAAGCTTTGAAGCTTCATGAAGCGGTGTTTTGAAATCGACCATCACTAGATATTGTTGAATAAAGTCGTTATTTTGTGTTTTTGGCACACAAAAAGTATTCTCGTTGCTTCATAACATTAAGGTTGAACCACTGTAGTCACATGAACTGTTTTAAATATGTCTTTTTCTGGGCGTTTGAAAGTCTAAATTAATTTGCTGTCAATGCAGGCCTCACTGAGCCATCGGATTTTATCAAAAATATCTTAATTTGTGTTCCGAAGATGAACGAAGGTCTTACGGGTGTAGAACGACATGAGGGTGAGTAATTAATGACATAATTTTCATTTTTGGGTGAACTAACCCTTTAAGTTAGTCTAAATTAAAAGAAATGAGTTCATACAACTCAAAACAATGAAACAGTTCAGTTTACTTGAAATATGTCAGTGCTGTGAACTCAAAAGAAAAAGAAAGTTCTAAATACTAATAACAGTTAATTTAATTGAATTAATTTGTTAAATTTAAGTTTGTCCTACTCAAACCAATTAAGTATTTTGAGCGTTAGTGTTTACATTGTAGTGTGATTGCTCTGTTCATTTGAATAAGTGTGAACGCTGCCATCCGAACCCTAGTGCGCACCACACAAACTTACAAACAAACTCCGGAGCGGTTTGACTGAAATATGAGCGCAACACAGATCAAAGACATGTAAACGTCATAGTCATCATAGTCGTGATGTTGCCCATCACAGTCTGGTACAGGCATAAGATCCACGTCTCCTCACAGCAGATCTTCATTTGTGTGTTTGACGGATGGATTCATGCCGCTGTTTTGACGTCTTTACACATTTTATAAGCTCTCCATGAGTTGTCAGCTTCATCATATACCATCATATGTACAGTACGCACATACAGCGAGTGCATTTAGCCCAGCACACAGCCTTGTTTTGGATGTTCGACAAGTTTTGGGGTTCTTTGATGAATATAAAGTTAAAAAAACAAAAAGAAAAACAGCAAACTAGAAATCGACTTAGAAAAATTTAAATCTTAGATCTCAAATTAAATCTACTACTAAGACGGCCACAGCGAAAAAATGAC
>RJVU01057109.1:10497329-10535642 GCA_003731715.1 Anabarilius grahami
AAAAGTCTTTAGACATTATTATTTAGACCATATATCCATTTTTACTGTCAAAGAAAATCATATTCATATAATTTGCACTACTCTGTTATCATTTTCCTACATGTCACAGTTTGATTCCAAATCTCTAAAATATGTAAAGGAACTGTTCACCCATAAACAAAACATTCTGTCGTGATTTACTCAACCCCATGTTGTTCTAAACCCATATGACTTTTTCTTCTGAGGAACGCAAAAGAAGATTTTTTGAAGAATGTCATACACTGTAATTTCCCTGAAAGTCAGTGGGGTTCAAAACAACACTGGGAAGTCATCAGATTTAGAACGACATGAGTGACCTTATGACTGACTCACAATTAGACAAATATAAAAAGAAAGGAATACCACTGACTTGAGAAAACTCAAAATAGAAACTAGTGCCATCAAACACATACTATTTCAGAGAATAACACTGAGCTGAGGGGGCAGAGAGTGTCACACGTCCAAGAGGACAATCTTTCAGAATATGAATGAAGGAAATCTGTGTGTTTTACTGACAGTATGTCACTTCCTGACACGGTGAAGGGAGCAAATCTATATTATTAATGCATGCAGCTGTATACAGGTCCACCTGTTTAACCCCATCACTATGTCTGAGTGATGGCTAAAACTGATATGGATGGGCACATTCCGAAATTACACACCATACTTGACTCACTGACTTAATTAATCATGACTGAAACTCAGCAGTCTGGTGCTTTTTCAAAAGCAGGTTCAAGCGGAGTGCAGGATGCATGATGAGAAGAAAAAAGAGAGAAGAGATAGTAGGGGGAAATGCACTGCAGTTTTAAAAAATCTGTCATTATTTAAATTATTTTTCATTATTTAGTCATATACTCATCCTCATGTTGTTCCAAACTTACTGTGAATTGAGGACTGGAAATTTAAAGCTTCAGTACACCTTAAAAGTATCATAAATGTGATCCATATGACTTTCAAAGTCATGTGACAGCTTTATGTGATAAACCAATAAAAAATGTAAGTCGTTATTCAATGATTATCTTTCACCATTGTGACTGGATGAGTGATATGTGAAGGAATCATTCAGGCCATTTTTGAATCAGATCAATTGATTCTTGACATTGACAACTGATTAAAAAGATTAATTTATGATTCGGATATATACTTCTCTCAATGACGTTAAGGAGATATCAAGACAAATGTGGGTCTATTTCTCACACAAAGAGCTTCAGAAAACTTGCACACACCATATAGAGCATTTGTGGTGTTTTATACTTTTGTGCTTTATTTTTTTCTGTCATGTTGAAGCATTTTTCATTATATTGAAAAGCTACCAGAATAAGTCCAATTAAGATCCAAGCCCCATTACACCACAATTTAGAGCAGAAATTTACACTCCAGTATGAATATGACATAAAACAAAAAAGGGAGCTTTTTTTAAGGGTTTTATTGCACCTGTTCCTTTCAGATACTGTTTCAAATAATGATAGTGATCATTTTTTGTGTGGCCAAATTCTCCCCCTGCAGCTCTTTTGGTCTTAATTTGCTTCTTACTGATATGGTATGGAGGCTTATAAACTGTGCTCCTTTTGCTTGACTCTGTCATATGCTTCTGGTTTGGAATAATGAGAGCATTTCTTTCTCTCAAACTGCTTTGATATGCTAAAGCAGGTCTGATCTTATAGTTCTCAGGAAAGAGCACACTGGTCCCCAAGGCTCATTGAATAAACCCTTGGAGAGGGAGGGAAAGAGACCATGACAATATTATTTGTTGTTGTAAACGTCATTAATTTTTCTTACAGAAAAAAATAAGGCCTGACATGATATAATTAACACTGATACAGTAGGTGTTATGTAAAAGAACTAGATCTGTTTCCAAAAATACAGTTTCCAGATGTTTTCTATTTTTACATTTATTTCTCAAGGTTTCACAGACAAGGCTTAAGCTAGTCCTAGACTAAAATGCAAGTTTGAACTGTTTTAACTGAAAGCAACTTGTTCTGACATATCTTATAATATGTCAGTGCCATTGTTTTGTCTTAAGATGCACACCAGTAATGTTTTTTTTCTAGGGTACGTTTATAAAAACTACTTTAATATCCTAATCCTCGGGCTGAGGTAAGAAGATAGTTTTGAACACTGGCTGGTTTTGTACTTGCTCTAAAATAGATTTTGGATCATTTTTAAACAAAAAGTTACGGACTGCAGCTTTAATGTTCCCAAAATGTTTTTAATGTTCAAAAATGTTAGTTTTTGTCTCAAAGAACGTTATTCTAACGTTAGTCTAACATTCCCAAAACGTTAGTTTTTGGTTTGTATAACGTTATTCACTGATCGGTGCTCGGGCCCTAATGTCAGTTGTTTTATTTTTATTTTTGAAATGCTTTGCAGGTCCAGCTGTTTCACTTGCGGGATCACATTCTCAGTTGTTTGGCACATTGCACACTTCCTTTGATCAGACCTGTGAATGGCCTTACAGTGGCATTACACATCTGATGCCACGCAAAAAGGCTCAATCAATGTTTACCAGCCCATGGCCTGGGGTAATAACGATTACTCAGAAGTGGCACAGGTCTTTCGACTCAGTGACCACCCAGCAGCCATGCAACCAGTTGGGGCTGAGTGTAATAATAAAGTGAGAGGAGATTGTTATGCTGTTTTCTGACTTTAGCTGAGCTATTTTTGGTCAAAGCTAACCTGTGTGACAAACTTGAACCCACTGTAAAATTTGCTTGGGGAATTTTTTTTGTCCTCACATGAAATTCCTATTGAAATAACTGGCTTTCGCCCATGAAAATTTGTCAAACAACAGTGAATGTGCCAATAAGCCACTGCTCAAAACTACTGTTTGTAAAGTGAGTATATGGCACGCTTTAAGAGGATGCGAGTGAAACTGCTTCTAGAATGAGAGAAAAAAAGTAGGGCGAGAGTTGATTTCTTCCTTCAGGAGTTAATTGGATTGTAGGAAGTTGGGTTTGCTAACTAAATGGAGGCAGATCTGAATGGCAGTTTTTGGTTAATTGTGGAGAATATTTAGTCCCACCTTCCACCGAGACGTACGTCATGAAGAGAGCAGATGTCGTTGGGAGGGAAGGTTGACGTTTTTGATTAAAGATTACAAGGGCGCATGCTTTTTTTTCTTTTTTTTTTAATTATGTGCATGAATAAATAATTTATAATAAACACAGCAACATTCTGTAAAAAATAAGAATTGTCAGTTTTGATTTCATGGTGATTTTAACAGCAAATTGCGTGAAAATGGGTGGGTAAAGGGAACAAAAGTGTTTTGTCAGAGGGATGGGATGGATGTGAAATTCATCCACGGCGAGCTTATATATGGGACATAACATTATACATCAATCAGCTTGAGGCCAAGGCCCGGGCAACACATGGAACCCTCTTGCCTGCCTCACCTGTCGCCTGAGGTAAAGGTGGAAAAATAGAGTAGGCCATAACCACAATCACTCAATTACCCATGGTGTTGTTGTTTTACCAGAAATAACATGAGTGCATTCCTCAATGTCCCACCATGTCCAACCCCCTTCTGTTATAATGGCACCCTATGAAGAGGGCCATTTAGGTTGAACAGGTTTTAGGATGAATTACATCAGACAGACTCCCTGTCAAGGCTAAAACAAAATGGATTTGTTTTTCAGACCATATTATTAGGTTCTTCTGTGAGAAATCATTGATTATTCCTCCCATTGAAAAAGGATTTCCTTCCCTCAGCTAACAAACCTCTAAATTCCCATATTAAAGTGCAGATAGTAATCTTCTTTCCTCCTACATCCAAATCTATATCCGCTTTTCCACCGTCAGGCCAAACCATGCTTAACCATTCCGTGCCGATCCGGCCCAGCCAATACGGATATGGTTTCATCTTCCAGTGTGGGACTGATAACAGAGCTCTTTGGAATGTAATACAAATGCGTCAGTCATTGCTTTGGAAATGCAAGAGTTTACAGACGTATGAGATGTAAATAGCGACCACATTATGGAGGATGATCAGATATTTCTTTTAATTTTATTTTAACTTGTTTACTTCGCTCAAATTTCACACTTGGCCAGCTACAGAGAAACTGGTAGCCAGGCAACAGACAAGTGACCAATCCTGAGTGGCGACGTCACTACACACATTAAACCAGCATGAGAATTACATGCCGAACCAAGCTCAAATGGAAATATAACTGGAACTGTTTCTTACCGTTCTTAGAACCGTTCGGCCTGACAGTGGAAAAGTGGCTTATGACATCCCCTGATTCCTCCTGGATGTTTTTACAGCATTTTAATAAGAATTTTATAAATTTTTTGGATATAAAATGTACGTTCATGACTGAATGTAACAAGAAGCAATGTTTCATTTGAATATCTGTGTGTCAGGTATTACATATTTTTTAGCATATTAAACTCACAAAGTTGAGAACGAGAGACGCTAACTATTCTGAATTAGTATGATTGAGTATGCTAAGCAGCTTTTCAGGTAAACATACAGGAATGCCAAATGAGTTGCACTGTCTCAGAGATACTCTGAAGCTCTTGGATTCTGGGAAGCCAAATAAATGTAAATGGCATGTATGTTTCAGTGCGCTCAAGAGGCATTGCAGCATTTCACAGAAAAACAAGCCTGCAAGCAGTGTAGCTCGAGTTTTTCTTCTCAAACTCTTTTTCCTCACTGCTGCTATTGCATGCATATGTCAAAACTGGTTAAACATTCAAAATTGATTTAGTAAAAAGATATATTTCTAAGGTATACAAATCTGTCATATCAAGTTCATAAAGTCTGACGGAGAATGCTGCTTGGAAGGGATGTCACGTACTGGAATTTCAAACTTTGATATGATACTTTGAAAAATATCAATATGCAATACCATTTTCGATACCATGGGGAAAACTGCCATATAGCCTATACTGCCATATTTTTATTATCTCATAGGTTTTTTTTAATAATTTAAGTAATTTTGTTGCAATAGCTTTTACACAGCACAGGGAGGCTTTTTTTTAAAACTTTGAACTGAACTAAAACAGTCAGAAATAAAATAAGAAAAAAAAATTCAACTGATTGCACAAATAAATACAATAGAATAAAGAGACAAATGAAATAAACATGGCTTTAAGTTTTCCAGATGGGTCTAACAGTAGTATTTGTGTAAGAAATACTACAGTAATTAAATAAAGTAATTCATGTAAAATAACACTGGATAATCTTCAATGTAAAAATTAAATACAGATTAATGCTTACAATTAAAGTTACAAAAGTTATTCAGTTAGGAGCAGTGAGTGATTTTCTGTCTTTTGTGCACTGATTAACATGACAGACAGCAGCAGGTTTATTAGGCTGCTGTCACTTTAAGAGCTTTTGCGCAGATCCAATATACTGTTACACAACATGCGTTTTCTTTTATGTTCCAAAGCTGACTGTTTTACCTGAATACTCGCAAAGTCAGACACTTCGACAGAATTTTGTGTGTATTCGACCATTTGAACACAATAAGCCACAAAAAACTTTTTTGGTACTCTCGAGCTGTTTGAGAGCAGGCTTTATGTGTGCGCCACTTATATTGATCAGTGGTGCACGCGCTTTTGGTTTGAGCACGAAAACGGAGGAATTGAGTATAATTGTGCACAATACCAGCAACCCCGTGCTGAAATTCAATCCCTGTAACAACTCTTCAACCACAGCAAATAAGATGAGTATGTGAGAGGAGGCGCGTGTGTCAAGAAGAGAGAGCAAGAAAGCGCAGCTGGGATCGGAGTATCAATTTAGCAGAAAATGAGTATTGGAATCGTTTCAGATATTTCAGTATCGATACGTATCAACATATTTTTGACAACACTGCTTGGTTTGTTAAACATCAAAATTGACCATATTTATTTTCCAGGTGTTTCTACAATTCATCAGTGCATTCCCAAGGAGGTGTATAAAGGAAAGAAATCCATTAGTGATTTATATAATGCTTTCATCTGAATACCTGGCTACTATTTGAACGGCCATCTTTGGAGAAAAATGCTTTTTGCCCCTAAAATGGTGTAGTTACACTATCTACCAGCAGGTGCTAAGTGGATCACACTACATTTACGTTTACATTTATGCATTTGGCAGACGCTTTTATCCAAAGCGACTTACATTGCATTATACTATACATTTTTCTGTGAGTATGTGCAATCCCTGGGATCGAACCCATGACCTTTGGCATTGTTAGTGCCACGCTCTAACCAGTGAGCTACAGGAAAGCTGTACCAGCCATGCCATGCTTTAAACCTTTGGTTATTTCACCGAAAAAAGGGCTGTCTTCATAAGCTTTCATCAAAATATAAAATAAATGTAAAAATTCTCCGTCTTTAAAATTGTCTCTTGTTCATCTGTGCCACCAAGCCCTATTATTTTTCAGCCCCTTCCCTTCAACCACCATGTATCCAATCAGTTCCCCATGAATAAAATCAAGTCTCACTCTACATTTTTCTGTTCTCTAGATCTTCTTTGAAATATGTACCATTATGGAAGTAAAAGCGTTGTTTTATGTTGATTTTAAAGGCCTCCTGATCCACTGTCGATTTGTAGAACAACTTTAAATGTGCATATAATAAGTGATCCCATCAGCTTATCCTATCTCACTTTTTATGTGTGCCACTGAAATCTTTAGACTAGCATGGACTGATCTATTCATCTATTTCTCTTCATATGAATTCATTGTCAATGTCATACTGTAGTATGTAATAACATAATGCCATATACTGTATGCAGCCTTTCATTATCTTATATGCTTGTATAGTTGTCTTCCCAGACAGCATACCATTAAAATCCCTTTGCAATATGTTTTTTTTTTTTTCATTCGTTTATCAGGCATTACTGGAAATATAAAGAAAAATATCTATCTTTTTAACTTTCAAATATACTGTAGTAGTAATTGTACTAATTGTCTGTGATCTTACCTTAAACAAAACTTTGCTGGGAGTGAAACCAGGTCATGAACTTTTTTTTTTTTTTTTTNTGGTTTTATTATTTGACATAATCATTATTTGATTATTTTTTTTGTGATGTCTGGAGATCCCCTGGAGGCCATCTCAAAGTGATAAGTCTGATGATTACATTTGACAAAACAACCTAAGCTGGTCAGGCTGGACTAGTTTGATGGTTTTAGATGAGTTTAGGCACTTTTCAGCTTAAACCAATTAAGACCCTCTTTTACTTCTAACAAGAGTGTTAAAAGAGTATCTTTTCTTGCTGCAGGTATGTTCCAGCTCAGACAGGGAGCCCCTGCCAAGCTTGTTGAAAATGGCCCTGTTCATCACTGATACCAATCTCCCTGTTATCACGGATATCTCTAATGAGAAGTGTATAAAGCGGGATCTCTGCCCCATCCAATGTTCTGTTCACACCCCTACCATCTGGAAAAGGGTGAAGAAGCCTTCAGGTCAAAATATCTAGATTAAGGAACAGTTTCTTCCCACAATCCACCAGACTACTGAACAATCTTGCTGGAGAGTGTTTCATTTTGTCTGAATTAACTGCTCTGCAGAGCCTTGCAAACTTTAGACTTTTTTCCACATTGCACTTAAAGTCGGCATGAAAAAAAAAAATCAGTAAAACAAAAGAACAAATACAAGTATAGATAAAAATACAATATAACAAAGTTACAAATAAAGGAAGGTCTAATTGTAGCAATCAGGTACAGAAATTTCATAATTAGGCCTAAATGTAAAACACTATATTGTTATATATTAAATATAGTCTTTGTTAAAGCTGTGCTTTGTTATTCGGTTAACATTAATGACAGACAGCTGCAGGTATTATAGGCTGCTGTCACTTTAAGACCTAATGTACTGATCCAATATAAGGATACACATCCGATTTCTTTCTCAACTGTTTACGCTCACTCAAGATATAAATGACTGTGTTTACGAGAATGCTCACCAAGATAGGTGTTTTGACAAAAATTTTGTGTGTATGTGTCCATTCAAGGGCAAGGAAATGCTAAAGGGGAATCAATTCTGAAACCTGCCTCTGTGTATACAGCTATGCGCACAGACAGAGAGGCGCAGGAGTACTGAATTGAGTTCTCTTTTGCCTCTTCTTTCGCTGTAATGGTTTAAAATCACTTGAATGTGTAAATTGGCTAGACGAAACACTTGCAAATGATAAACTTTCACTCTATGATGGTTAAACTTTGCAATTAATTCATGAATCACATGTGTGCGGACCGTGGGGCCTGGTCTGTATGATCACAGATCAACTACGATCCATTTAAACCCTATCAACAACTAATGAACAACCATGTATTGTCAATAATCTGTTTCACTTTAATGTATGTCACAATACGAAAGAAAATATCTGTTGGTACTTCCATTACATTGAAACTTTAAACCATTGATAAAAATAAAAATAAATGTTTAAAGGGGTACTTCACCGCTGGCAAAATGGGCTTTCAATAAAACTTGGCTGCCAAAACAGAAGACGACGATTTAAAAAAAAAAAAATTGGTGCTACCTGATTAGAGAAAAAAGGCGGTTGTCTTCCCTTTTGCCAAATAGGTAGGAAAACTTCAACACCCATAATGCATGGGGTATATTGCTGTCCAAGGCCATTCCCACTAGCCTGATATGGATAAACTTACCAGAGTCAAATACTGTCTTGCTTTAGTAGGAAATACTTCTTAGCAAACTTTTAGTCATAATGGTGTAAACTTGTATTGTCCCATGGTGCAAGAATTCAAAGAGTAAATGTTCAGCGGGAGTGAGTTACTTTCGGTTTCCAGTGAAGGATTTAGTGCATTGTAGGCAGTGGCTAAAGGCTGCAAAGAAACGTAAATACGGAGAGAATGGTGCAACGGGAAATCTGAAAAACCTCCAAGTTTGTAGTCAACATTTCAAACTGGATGACCACGAAGTGTTTTAAGGCCAAACGGAGGGGAAAAACCAAAAGAAACTGTCGTTCTGTTGTTTCTGCCCAACCTAGACTTTTTCTGACAAATAAACGTGAATTGTTAACACGGACAATGAGTAAACATTGTTCATTTACAAATACTACTAACATTGTAACAATAAAAAGTCGGTTGAAAATCAGCAAAGTTACACTTTTGTAGGTTGTTATATAATTTGACATTTATAGACAGCTACCATTGATATTAACTGCATTGTCGGTCCTCCTCCATAATAAAACACAAACGAGAGAGTGTTGCTTGGACTGGCAGAGGTTTTTTCACTGTGCAAATGATTTGCAGTCATTCCAGTATTCAGCAGCCAGTGAAAGGCCAGCTCTATTAGGTTTGGGGCAGGAGGGAGAGGATGAGAACCACAGCGAGAGGGCAGAGGAGAAGAGACAGGCAGGGGGTCTCTGCTAGCATTTTCAGCCAGTTGCACTAATGGAACAAATAAAAGAATAAACACATTCTAATATTTGCTCACCCTGCTGGGCATAGTGAGGGATACAACAAACAACTGAAAAACAATGTCACTCCAGCCCTCGTTCTTCTGCTTAAAGAGGTATTCAGAACATCTAGTAAATAAATAAATGGATATATAAACACATCAGCAGTGTATTGGGTACATCATTGGTCATTTAGATGTTGCTCCTTTATACCTCAGGCGTCTTAATGGCTTTTTAAATTTAAGTATCAACTTTTTGTGTCAGACATTCCTTATAAAAATAGACACAAAGGAGAAAATTGTTGATATACAGTACAATAAGCAATGCAGAATGTGGACAGACTTAATTTAATTTGGTCTAGGAGAAATTTGATGAGAGATAATTGAGTTTATTTTGAAATCTCTGACATTTGATTGCAGACATCTGGCAAATCTGATCACAGTGAGATTTTCAGATCTTGGCTCAAGAGAGGATACAAATGTACGATTACTGAAGTCTTAAGAGACAAATCTGAAAAGCAGGAGATTTCCATTTAAAGTCACGATAAAATGGAAGTAGCAACAGATCTTTTCTTCCGTATTCACTGTAAAACTTAAAAAAGTAAGTTACCTGGCTGCCTTAAAATTTTGAGTTCATTAAAATTTAAAATTTGAGTTAATACAATGGTGAATGGTTTAATCAACAGAAACTCAAAATATTATGTTATCTGAACCACATTAATTATCTAAGTTAATTTGACAAAAAAAAAAAAAAAAAAATTTAAATCATGAAACTTTTTTGCAGTGTTGTGATCTAATGGATTATCAAATAAATATAAAAAATGTAGGGCAGGGTCTTGGTTCAATCCATCAGTTATTGATTGGATTTTGAGATGTGGGTGTTGCACTCAAAAATAACTACAGAGCCAATGGGTGGAGCTTGACATCCACTGCTGGACATAATGGGTGGAGCTAGATTGTCCAACTACACCCTAACCTTACGACATAACCCTATTGCTAAACATAACTCCACCCATTATATCCAGAGAAGATGTCTGGATGTAATTTGGCTCTGCAGTGACCACTTAAAAATGGAGGCAGATGAATGCAAACTTGAGAGGTGGGGTTTAAGCGGAGTAAATGATTGAAAAAGTCCTGCATATGTCACCATAGAGAAGACTGTCGTTTTAACCAGAAGTAATTGTCAATGAATAAATAAACAATAAATAAAATATACATTGATGAATCATCCACAATAAGATCAGTATTTAGAAGACAGATGGGGTGAACTCTCATTTCATTCTGAATTTAATCCCACACATGCTGTCTAGGAGAAACAACTATGATATTAAAGAGATCTCATTTTTAGTTATTCTTTGCTTTGGAAGAACAAAATGTTTTGGTAACACTTTACAATACGTGTACACTAATATGCATTAATTCATGCTTAACTAATGCACAGATAATCATGTGTTAATGTATGACTCATGAAGAACTAAACCATTAATTAATGATTACTGCATCAGCAACTAATAAAGTTTCTATATGATTAATAGATTAAGTGATATATGAATTGTTATTAATTAAATGTGTCATAATGTATTAATTCCTAAATAACATATTTTATTAACTAATAGTGTAAGTTAATGTGTTCATTACCACAATGGGTTGAAGCCATGTCCAGTTGTCTGCTTTAACTAAGCATTAACTAATGATTTGCAAATGTATCATGTTATGACTTTACTTGTTGAGGCACATGACTATTCACTAATTGTTAATTAATGTCATTGTGGTTTTATACACTAAGCCATGGATTTCAATTTCAAACTATTTACAACCATGATTCCACTATACCAGATGAACCTCTGCATTCAGAACCTTGTTGTTCATGACACAGGAATGTGTCTGGTTACGCTTAAGGTCTAGAATTCAAAGGTGGAACACTGAGAACGTGGCCGGGCACTGCTATTTCATAACACTGTGTCAAGACCGAACAAAGAGAATAGAACGCCTTTATAATCAGTGATAGTGATACTACACAATGAACACAACACAACAAAACGTCACTTCTGTTAAGGATAAATTAGCTTGCAATGATCTGTCACATCCAGTGTAAACAGCTGTTGCAGCATGTCTCGATAATGCCCACATCCAGTTTAAACACAGTGCAACATCAATCTGTAGTTCAGATTCTGGTGTGCTGATATTTGTGTGCAGCCCAACTTACCCATCCTTCAAACACATTCTCTGTCATTACACTCACTTCATGTGCAACTGTCAAAACCCATTAATTACTTATTACTTAACAATTAGTTAATAGTCATGTGCCTCAACAAGTCATAACATAATGATACATTTTCAAATCATTAGTTAATGATTAATTAAGGCAGACAACTGGAAGTTGAAGTGCATGGCTTCAACCCATTGTGGTAATTAACACATTAAACTATTAGTTAATAAAATATGTTATTAAGGAATTAATACATTATGACACATTTAATTAATAACAATTCATATATTACTTAATCTATTGCTGATGCAGTAATCATTAATTAATGGTTTAGTTCTTTATGAGTCATACATTAAAACATGATTATCTGTGCATTAGTTAAGCATGAATTAATACATTTTAGTGTACACGTATTGTAAAGTGTTACCAATGTTTTTATCGACAAATGAGATCGTCAAACGACCCAACCACAGCTATATTAGAGAAATAAGCTTAAGTCATCATGCTTGAAGCTTCCATCAAGGGTGTTAGCACATTAGACACATTAGAAATATTGTTGTTTGTGTCAATTTTAACATTTAAAACTGTGAGCCTAAGTAAAATAATTAAACATGGAGAGAACAGCACCATTCTGATGAGCTCTAATTGTATATAATGATTTTAATTAGTACTAATCCTACAATAATGGTATACATTCACAAAAGATTTATCTTCTGAGTGCTGATGATTCATGTCTTTGGTTGCACTGTAGTGAAATTTTTAATAGCCATCCTTCCCACAGCTAGACAAACATATTTGTCTAGTGCTGCGGGTGAAAGCTCCCACGTGTGTTTATGTACACAAATATTCCCACATTCACACCATAGCTGAAAGAGTTCCAGGATGTATAGAACTCCACACAGGAAAAAAACAACAACCTGTTATCCACAGTGACTAAAGGAACAATGACAGAATCACATAGCCTATATGTTACAGCTAAGCTGTTTGTTACTCATATGTATTCTATAGATAGATATATACCTACAAATCCAGTGTATTTGCCAAAGAAATGAATGTGCTTTTTCATATCTCCGGAAGTGGTTGCAAAAGCATGTATTTACACAATATTTTTTGCTTTTCTCCTCGGTCGGTCCCTGGAGTGATGTGTGTGCACAGTTCTGTGGGCTACAGCTCTCAGAATCACCATGCATACGCTAGCACAATTTACCGTGAAATGGGCAAACAGCGAGGAGGCGGCTCTGTTCCACTTTTGGCATCGTTTGAAACTAGATGTGTGATATGAAGACCAACAACATCACTGGCAACCATCAAGAATTCTTCTCAGGCTGGTGCAGAGGGTTTTATATTTACACAGCAGAAATGGTCCCATCATACTCTGCTGAATGGCGTTCACTGTGGTTTTTCAGGGAGAGGTGGAATGTTAGGAAATATTTTGAATATGATTAAAGCAGTCTTAAAGGTGCAATAGGTGATTCTCTACAGAAACATGTTTTGTTATACTGGTTGAAAGTCTCATATCCTGATAGCAATCACTATTATAAACGGTCTAAATGTATTTTTATAAATATTGTCTGCAGAAGGCGTATAAAATGTTATGTCATTCGTCATCATACGTCATCAACGCGTTTCATACTATGCAGAGGTTATGTAGACAGACGTCAGTCACGGAGCACCGCAAACAAAAAGCAGCCCCCTTTTACAGTTGCTACCAAATCAAAACAAGTTTATACTGCGTTCACGCCATAACTACCGTTACACGTTCTAACCGGAGCTGTTCATGTCACGTTTCCATGTCAATAGTATCAACACCGAAATTAATCTGCAGCAGTCAGGTACTAGCTCTCTAAGTTGTTTATGTTCATTATTATTGTAATGTTATGTGCATTGAGACATGAGGCAGTTTAACGCCGTCTCTTGACACTTTGCCGAGAGCACCTGTGTGTGTGTGCCTTCATGTGTTTTGGTGGAGGCGTGGCTTTGGAGACACTCTGATGGGAGAGTGGGATGTTTTGATTTGAAAGCTAGCTCGCTATTGCTAGCCTCGTTGAAAATGTCCAATTGTACCTTTAATATAGGCTTAGTATGTTAAACATGTTAAAAAACATAAAATGCACCACAATAATAAAACACATTCATCTGAAAAAAGTGACAACTGGGTATTTTTATAGCTTATAAATTATATTGTCCACAGTCTTCACCAGTAAATATAGATAGCAATAAGCAAATGCATTGTTAATATAAGGTTGGTATGTCTGCAGATTGTAGAAACTCAGAACACGCCTTAGGCAAGTGAAATGTTTAGCACCTAGCAGCTTTGATTACACCTCTCCGGCCAGCTTATTATCTGTCTGAAGGACTCTAGTTCCATCATTTTAGCCCCTTGGAAGAAAAGTGCCAGCTGCTCCCTGTATATTCATTTTAAGACATACTTTATTATTGTCCTTAAACCTGGATTTAGCATCTGTCGATGATTAACTGTTCACTTTATATGTGTTCTGATAGTCCTCAAACATGGCAGTATGAAAAAAGGGCAATAAAATGAAAAATCCATGAATATGAAGGATTTCACAGGGCTCTAAGGTGTGTCCCTGATTAAATGACAGATGGACAGGCTCATCTAAGTGCATTTGGGCAAGATGTATTCAGAAGATCTGCATTTAATTACAATGAGCTCTTTGGATGGAACTGCAATAACTGTTTGGACCATTAATCTTGCCTAGTTGGCATGAATACAAATAAAAAAAGAAGGAAAACATTTATGTTTGCAGCTCTAGTCTATGGACATTCTAGTTAATCTTAACGCCAAGAGTTAGTTTTGGAAGATAGTGATAAATTGCTTCACTCAGTTTAACCAAAAAGTCCCTCTGAAGCTATTCCCTCAATAAAACAAATCTGATAACTAATCAAAATTGAGTACATTTAGTAAATTTTCTTCAAAATCTACAATATTCTTGGTGGTTTACTTCCAAATTATGTATGTTGTAGACGAGTCAAGCTTATCTTATATCCAGGTAAATATAACAAAGTGTGCTTCTCAATTGCAAGGCTGTGAGGCTGTGTTTTTCCTTGTCCAGTCCTAGTCTAGAGTTCTCTTTGGTATTGAACACTAGACAGCCTAGTAAGTCTGCACGGCTATGCCATAAAGGTTTTAGGTAAAACTTTATTTTACAGTGCCGGTTACACGTTACTACATGTACTTACTATAGTAATAACAGTAATATGCATAATATATTATGCATAATTACAAGTAACTAACCCTAAACCAAACCCTAACCCTAACTGTAACTCTATAGTAAGTACATGTAGTTAATTAATAGTACTCAGTACTTATTTGAGTAATTACAATGTAACTATGGCACTGTAAAATAAAGTGTAACCAGGTTTTGTACCTTACAATGTTGCAACTAAAAGACTATAAAAAATTAATTTAGAAAAAAATGTATATTAAAAATCTTGCATTGCATAATTAAATTGGATGAGCTCAATGGCAATTCAATTTCTGCCAATTCTTTTTCGTGAATTGGAATGTGGGCAAATGATTGTGGGTGGTTTAGAGGATACACTTGATGCATCCTTCAATTTATGCCAAATGAAGGATGCAAAATGAAAGCTGTTTTCAAATTATGTTTCAAATTGAGAGTGTTATTTCTGAACCACTAGGGGCATTAAAAAGAAACTGCAATCTGTTTAGATGGCCTAACTGAGCTAGGCATAATAACTTTGGCTCAACCAATGGTGTAAGGTTGGGGCAGAACTACCTGATTGTCTGACCAATGGCAGATGGGGAGAACATTTGAAACTAACTTGATATCAATCATTATATTTGGAATTCTGTTTGGTGGTGCTAGTAGTGCAGACATGACGTGTCACCTTTAAAATTTCTTAAATTAAGAATTAAATTAAATAATTTAGTTAATAATTCCTGTAGACCAGGTGTGTCCAATCCTGC
This sequence comes from Anabarilius grahami, assembly GCA_003731715.1. Lineage (NCBI taxonomy): Eukaryota > Metazoa > Chordata > Actinopteri > Cypriniformes > Xenocyprididae > Anabarilius > Anabarilius grahami. The sequence goes on from RJVU01057109.1 coordinate 10,512,848, forward strand.
TCCTGTCACTGTCCTGCAGAGTTTAGCTCCAGCCCCAATTAAACACACTTGAACCAGCTAACTAAGGTCTACTAGGCATACTAGAAACTTCCAGTCAGGTGTGTTGAGGAAAGTTGGAGATAAACTCTGCCGGACAGTGGCCTTCCAGGACCGAGTTTGGACACCCTTGCTGTAGACCAAACAAAAGAGCATGCTGCGAACATTGCCAAGGTTGTTTGATTCCCAGGGAATGCCATTAAGTAATAATAATAATATTCACTTTCATTGCTATGCAGATGACACCCAGTTGTATCTATCTAGTAAACCTAATTCTACACTTCCACCCATCGCTCTCACAAACTGTATTTCAGAAATAATATCTTGGTTTACATCTAACTACTTACAAGTAAACAGTGGCAAAACTGAAGTTCTTCTCATTGGCACAAAAAACACATTATCCAAAGTTGACAGTTTTTCTTTATCAATTGATAGCTCTGTAGTTCACCCCTCACCTCAGGTAAAAAGTTTAGGGGTCATACTGGACGGTTTCTTATCCTTCCAATCTCACATTAATAATGTAACCCACTCTGCATATTTTCATCTATGCAACATTAACCGTCTTCGTCCTTCGCTCACTGTTCAATCCACCTCGATTCTTGTTCACAGCCTCGTCACATCCCGTATTGATTACTGTAATTCTCTTCTTTTTGGTCTCCCTCGTAAATCTATCTATAAGCTCCAATTGGTCCAGAACTCTGCTGCCCGCATTATCAGTAAAATCCCCACTTTTCACCACATTATTCCTGTTCTTCAACAACTTCACTGGCTCCCAGTTAAATTTCGAATCAATTTCAAAATTCTCCTTTATGTCTTCAAGGCCATCTATCGCCTTGCCCCACCGTATTTATCTGGTTTGCTTGACATTGCCACTCCTTCCCGTTCACTTCGATCTTCTTCTTCCATTCACCTCATTGTGCCCACTGTTCGTTTCAGCACTATGGGGAGCAGAGCCTTCAGTCGCTCTGCTCCCCTACTCTGGAATGCACTTCCACCTGACATTCGTAATACTGATTCTCTTCCTCTGTTTAAATCGAGACTTAAAACTCATCTGTTCATACTGGCTTACTCTTAGTGATTGCACTCATCGTCCAATTGTTTAATGTTTATGTAATGTTTATGTGTGTTGTTTATTTGTTATGTAAAGTGACCTAAAGTGTTCAGAAAGGCGCTTCTAAATAAAATGTATTATTATTATTAATAATACATATATACATTGTATGAAATGTAAGTCACTATGATAAATGCATCTGCCAAATCCCCCAACTTAATAAAATATTTATCTTTTATAAACAATTGTGAACAAACAAAACCTTGGATTTGATCAAGTCTATATATTAGTGTTTTGTGTGGTATGCAAGCAGATGGAAATAATTCTTGATTTTTGGAAGCACAACAAGCTTCAAGTAAAGATGTTCTTCACACCAAACACTGATCAGCGGGCACACTTACAATACTCTCTGGGGTGAAATGCTTCAGAAAAACAGTTTTCTGCTGAAAGGAACAGCACACAGTCATATCCCCTTGCTGAGAAGCTTATCCAAAGGTAAATAAGCCTTTGTTTGGAGCCAGGAGCATTGATGCTGTCCGGTACAATTTCTTTTGAGACCAGCTGCAATAATATGGTTCCTCTTGGATTCCTCATGAGCCAGACAAGCTCTTGTTTTCCACCTCCATGCTAAGGATTTACTTGCAGAGCAGCGCCTGTGCCGTGGTGTAAATCTGTATTGAACCCGGCCTCATGGTTTGATAACCAGACGTTTCTCTAAGCACCCCAGACAGCCTTTATCCCTCAGCTTAATGTCCTTGCAGCTGAATGTAATGTGAGGAGATGGATGGCCCCAGCCCTCTCCCCACACCAACACCGGGCTGTGAGATTGCATGTCTGATACCGTCCTCCATCTCGTCGGCCGTGGCATTGTTCTGATCAATACGGCTCCCCGATCCGCCGTCCGTCAAGCCTGGAGTCGAGCAATATCTCAGAACGGAGAGTGCAGAGACGGGCGGGGAAGGAAGGCGAGGGGGCCTCTAGGAACGACCCTTTCGTTCTCGCTCGATCTATCCCACGATTGCCACTCTTGAAGGAGGGAACTCTGTTTTCTTGGCCCTCTTTTCTAAACTGTCCCAACCCGTCTGACAGTTTGTGATCTACCGGGTGCCTTTAGAGTTCAAGTGTTGACCTGGACTCTGTGAGAACCCCTCTCCATCACTGCCGCCATCATTTCTCTTCCTCTCTAAGGAGAAGTGCTGCTTCTCCATTCCCTCTCATCTCAAAAATCAACTGCACTCACACGATATCCCATCACAGATTTAGAAGAAGCCTGGAGGGGACAGCAAAAGTACAGCAGGATTTTCCGCCGCTGGCGATCTTCAAATTCAGAATATGGGCCCGGTTGTAAATGAACCTTTTTGACTCACTTGAACAATCTCTAAGCAAAATGACTGTTCCTTTCACCTTAAGGGTAACAGTCCTGTTCGGATAGCAGCGTGGCAATGTCAATAAATCAAGCACGAGATAATGTGACAGGAGAAAAATGAAGCCTTCTCTCAACGCCATCAGACAGAAGGGTCAAAAATGGAATTAAATAACCCTACCTCCCCTTTTTTGCATGACAGGAATGTGCTAATGGTGTCGACCTGATCCCCAAGACTTAAAGTACAATACGGGAATTGCTGCTGAGTTAGTCCATCTGCTTCTCCTTAGGCCATACATTATGCAAAAGCACAATTAGGGTGATTTATAAAAGACGCGATTGGATCTTCAAGGCTACATCCGCTCGTCGGTGACTGGGTTCATGGCAGGCCCTAGGTTTCTTTTAAGTGTGCTGAATTTATTGCAAGCTTTAAAAGCACATTGACTGACATGACACAATGAACCTGGAAAATATTATACAAGCTTCTTCATATGAGTCATAGTGTCTACTTTAAATTGCACATTGTACATACAGCTTTTGGCTTTTTTTTTTTCCTTGTTAGATGTACATTTTGCTCTAAACCTAGAAGCAACAGGCAGTCCCTTGTGAAAAAGAAGTGTGCTTAATTGTATTGAATGTGCCCTTTTAGTGTACTTCAAATCTTAAAGGTTTATTTAAAAAAACTGTAATACAATTTTATGAATTCGAAATGAAATAAAAGGCCAATAAATAAATAAAAGTGTACTTAAAGAATGTACATTTCCATGGCCATGTTTCTTAAAGGGATAATTCACCCAAAAATAAAAGTTTGATGTTTATCTGCTTAACCCCAGGACATCCAAGATGTAGGTGACTTTGCTTCATTAGTAGAACACAAATGATGATTTTTAACTCCAACCGTTGCAGTCTGTCAGTTGTATAATGCATGGCAATGGTAACAAAATCTATGAGAGTAAAAAACATGCACAGACAAATACAAATTAAACCCTGCAGCTCGTGACGACACGAAACGATCGGATAATTTTTTACCTCTAATACACCACTATGTCCAACTGCCTTGAGCGCGCGCACCACATCTGGTGCGTGAGGTGTTTACGCGCTCTGGCGTAGTTTACGCAAGCGCCGGAAGTGATCTCTCAAGCGTATATGTCACTCTTTGTTTACACAGTGCACAAACATTGTAGGTACGATGGCTAATCAAAATGGTACTTACTTGCACTTATCCAGATTGTCCAAACCGACTTTAAACTAAAAGATTACATTTTCTCGCACAAACTCATTTGGGAGTGGTGATTTTCCACCTATTCCCAAATTCTGAGCTTTCTCACCTGAAGTTATGGTTGATTGCTCTTCGGCTGGATATCAACACACCCATTAACGTACTAAAGTTGTTGAGGCTCCTGATTTTACATACCCAGGAGAGGATCACGTATGACTTAAACCATCAGCTGTGCCTATGGCTTTTCCACATCCAACTGAGGTATGTGAACAAGATCTTTGTATGTGTCCTTTTTATTTGTAATGCTGCCCTTACGAAAAGCAACAAAATAAAATGAAGTTTTGATGTAATAAAACCATGTTTTTTAGTGGTTTACTTCCATTTGTATAACAACTGTTGTACTACAGGCACCATGTTTAAACTACACCAGAGCGCGTACATACCTCACGCACCAGATGCCGTGCACGCGCTCAAGGCAGTTGGACATAGTGGTGTATTAGAGGTAAAAAATGATATAAATACTGTTCAGTTTCTCACACAAACTGATTGTTTCGTGTCTTAGGACATCAATGTGTCGCCACGAGCCGCAGGGTTTAATTTGGATTTGTCTGTGCATGTTTTTTTTACTTTTGTTACTATTGCCATGCATTATAAGACTGACAGACTGCAACGGTTGGAGTTCAAAATCATCATTTGTGTTCTACTGAAGAAACAAAGTCACCTACATCTTGGATGCCCTTGGGAGAAAGCAGATAAACATCAAATTCTAATTTTTGGGTGAACAATCCCTTTAACACACATACACTGGGTACGGAAAGTATTCAGACCCCCTTACATTTTTCACTCTTTGTTATATTGCAGCCATTTGCTAAAATCATTTAAGTTCATTTTTTTTCCTCATTAATGTACACACAGCACCCCATATTGACAGAAAAACACAGAATTGTTGACATTTTTGCAGATTTATTAAAAAAGAAAAACTGAAATATCACATGGTCCTAAGTATTCAGACCCTTTGCTCAGTATTTAGTAGAAGCACCCTTTTGATCTAATACAGCCATGAGTCTTTTTGGGAAAGATGCAACAAGTTTTTCACACCTGGATTTGGGGATCCTCTGCCATTCCTCCTTGCAGATCCTCTCCAGTTCTGTCAGGTTGGATGGTAAACGTTGGTGGACAGCCATTTTTAGGTCTCTCCAGAGATGCTCAATTGGGTTTAAGTCAGGGCTCTGGCTGGGCCATTCAAGAACAGTCACGGAGTTGTTGTGAAGCCACTCCTTCGTTATTTTAGCTGTGTGCTTAGGGTCATTGTCTTGTTGGAAGGTAAACCTTCGGCCCAGTCTGAGGTCCTGAGCACTCTGGAGAAGGTTTTCGTCCAGGATATCCCTGTACTTGGCCGCATTCATCTTTCCCTCGATTGCAACCAGTCGTCCTGTCCCTGCAGCTGAAAAACACCCCCACAGCATGATGCTGCCACCACCATGCTTCACTGTTGGGACTGTATTGGACAGGTGATGAGCAGTGCCTGGTTTTCTCCACACATACCGCTTAGAATTAAGGCCAAAAAGTTCTATCTTGGTCTCATCAGACCAGAGAATCTTATTTCTCACCATCTTGGAGTCCTTCAGGTGTTTTTTAGCAAACTCCATGCGGGCTTTCATGTGTCTTGCACTGAGGAGAGGCTTCCGTCGGGCCACTCTGCCATAAAGCCCCGACTGGTGGAGGGCTGCAGTGATGGTTGACTTTCTACAACTTTCTCCCATCTCCCGACTGCATCTCTGGAGCTCAGCCACAGTGATCTTTGGGTTCTTCTTTACCTCTCTCACCAAGGCTCTTCTCCCCCGATAGCTCAGTTTGGCCGGACGGCCAGCTCTAGGAAGGGTTCTGGTCGTCCCAAACGTCTTCCATTTAAGGATTATGGAGGCCACTGTGCTCTTAGGAACCTTAAGTGCAGCAGAAATTTTTTTGTAACCTTGGCCAGATCTGTGCCTTGCCACAATTCTGTCTCTGAGCTCTTCAGGCAGTTCCTTTGACCTCATGATTCTCATTTGCTCTGACATGCACTGTGAGCTGTAAGGTCTTATATAGACAGGTGTGTGGCTTTCCTAATCAAGTCCAATCAGTATAATCAAACACAGCTGGACTCAAATGAAGGTGTAGAACCATCTCAAGGATGATCAGAAGAAATGGACAGCACCTGAGTTAAATATATGAGTGTCACAGCAAAGGGTCTGAATACTTAGGACCATGTGATATTTCAGTTTTTCTTTTTTAATAAATCTGCAAAAATGTCAACAATTCTGTGTTTTTCTGTCAATATGGGGTGCTGTGTGTACATTAATGAGGAAAAAAAATGAACTTAAATGATTTTAGCAAATGGCTGCAATATAACAAAGAGTGAAAAATTTAAGGGGGTCTGAATACTTTCCGTACCCACTGTAAGTGCACTTTGTAATAATGTCAATTTACTTGTTAATGTTTTACTTGGAAGTACATTTTAAATCATGTTTTATTATTCTTTTCTCATCCTTTAAAAAAAAGCACACTTATTTTCGATTCGTTGACTAACTAAAGCACATGTGGAGTCCTTGATTTTAATTTTAATTGGAGTATGTTATTCCATATTACATTTAAAGTTAATATAATTTAGATTTACTAAGTTATACATCTAAAACTTCAACTTATTAAATATATTTAATTACATAACTTAGTTGAAGTTTCAATAGAAATGACATTACATCTAAAACACTCCAAAGTTCAACTATAATACATTTTCATTTAATTGCAATTAACAATCAGTTAAGTGACTGAAAACATTACATTTAATTTGCACTTAAGTATATAGTTTTTCATAATAAGTACTCCTTTTAAAAGTATGCTAGTGTACTGTTTTTCACAAGTGGTTTGGAAACTAAACCTACAAATAAAACTTGGCATCTTTATTTTACTTTTGTTTATTTTTTTATGTCCTCTGCTTTTGATGACCTGTTAAACATGAAATAATAAAACCCATCGCTATTTATGACAAGACAAAGCGACTCTGCAGCAAGCCGGCGTTCAATAGTCGGCTGAGTATGCACCAGTGGGTATTTAGTGAGTCACATATGGTTTCAGAAATTACAGTTCATTTTTGGCCTGTAGGTGAGTGAAATAAGAGGAGGAAAGGCTCGAGGGGTGATGCTGGGAATGTCAAGCCCGGAGCGTGTTGTGAAAAAGAGATATTTCTTGTAAATCTCCGGCAGATGGGGGGCCGATAAAACTCACAAACACAATCACCAGCAGCTTTATTACAGCCTACACATCTGTTCCTGGAGTTAGCCTACCTCTGCATCTCTAGAACTCACAATGGAGCTTTGTAATATTTCACTTATTGTCTTTTAATGCCACTGGATAGATCTGCTAGGATTCCCGTGGCTCTCTGGCTGCAAAAAAGTCATCCAATCAGGATTATAATTGAAGCAATATGCCACTGTATCTTCCTCAGAAGCGGTGTTATCGTGAACTGCATTAAGCTAGCATATAACAATACAACCTTTGTTTTAGTATAAGATAAAAATAAGAAATTAAAGAATAGTTCACCAAGAAATGAAAATTCTACATATGTAGACTATTAAACATTATATATAGTCATTCCAGACAGGCTGTAGTGGTGGAGATTTTTAAGTGCCTCAGCAAGTATTGACTCGTTCATTCAACTGATTCATTCAAATGCAATGATTCATTCAGGAACTAAACACTGCACTACTACTGTGTGTTGATCAAAGTCGCAAGTTGATTCTGATTTGACTCTGTTTGGAACTATTTTAATTGGCGAAGCAAAATGCAAGTCTAAAATGTAAGTTCCTTAACGTCTGGTGTTTTAACCTGTACTCAATATCACACTCACAGTCATGCTGTTGATTACAGTTGACGGTAGCCATTGACTTCCATAGTATTTTTTTTTTCCTGCTATGGAAGTCAATGGCTACCATCAATGATTACCAACATTCTTTAAAATAACTTATTTTTAGTTCAACAGAAGAAAGAAACTCGCACAGGTTTAGAACAACATAAGGGTGAGTAAATGATAACAGAATTTTCATTTTTGGGTGCACTATCTCTTTAAGCTCATATATTTTGAAGTGTTAGTTCACCCCAAAATGAAAATTCTGTCATTAATTACTTACTCTCATGTCGTTCCACACCTGTAAGACTTTTATTCATCTTTGGAACAAAACTCTTCCGGAAGCTCAAATGTTCTTTTTATGTTCGCTGATGAATGTTTATTTGTGAGTAAAAGCCTAAATTAAATCATAAAAAGTGATCGAGTCTCTTCAGAAAATTTGGACTAAATCACTCAATTCATATTGATTTGTTTTCTGCTCTTGTTATGAACTTTTTGAAGTGTCAAAGTTTCATCAATTTCATAGGCTGTCTATGGAAGGACAGAAAGCTCTCAGATATCATAAAAAATATCTTCATTTGTGTTCCGAAGATGAACGAAAGTCTTAAGGGTTTGTAACGTTATGAGGGTGAGTAATTAATAACAGAATTTTCATTTTTGGGTGAACTAACCCTTTAAAAGTGATGGCAAAGCTTAATTTTCATCAGCCATTACTGTCACATGTTCCATCAGAAATCATTGGATATGCTGATTTGATGCTCAAGAAACATTTCTTATTTTTATCAATGTTGACAACAGTTGTGCTGCTTTATATATTTGTGGAAACCATGATATATAATTTTTAGGATTTTTTGATAAATAGCAAGTTCAAAGGAATAGCATTCATCTGAAATGCACACACACTACTCTTTCATCCGTTTTCATAATAAATATATAGAATAAAAGGCTATACACAGTTCTCCACAAGATGTACCTTTCATCCACTTTGGATTTGACATAAGCAGTAGGCAGTTGTGAATTTAATTGTTTCCATTTCCTGTGACCCTGTAGAAGAAGCAACAGCTTAGGCAGGGTGATGCGTCAGAGGTAAAGTGAGGAGTGAAGGACGTGGTAAGTGGAGAGGGCGTCAGACCACTGCAGACAAATGGCAGCCTGCTGCCGATGAAGGTAAGCCTGTGCCATCTGCAGCACTCTGATGAGCTGACAGCAATTTCTCACCCCACTGATGCACAACCCCTCTGCCCCTCTGCCTCCCTCTCTCACTCACTCATGTTCTTTATCCCCCCTTCCTCATCTGTTTTTATGTCTGCTACACCTCCCTCTGCCATCAACAACTTTTTCGCTCTCTGCTGACATACACAAATTCTGCTTTAATCAAATTAACTTATTCTTGCCTACCGGTGCTGCACGGTGTTAAAACAGTTCATCGGGTACCGTACGAAGGCAGGAACATGCTTACAGCTGCATGTGGGAGGGAGAGGTATAAAATGGAGGTAGGTCAAAGTCATATGCTTGCAGGTTAGTGTAATGACCTGCCTGGGGGAATGTATGTCCAATCTCCATTACATAGAGCAGGACTATGACGCTGAGTTAAAGTGAATGAGCAGTTGCTTGACAAAGTCTGATAAACATCCATTGAGGCTGAGTCTGCTTCTCACCTCTGAGAAGAAGATTTTATCAAGAGAATAAAGCTGTCCAGGGAATGATGAGACTTTCTTCTATACATTACTCCATTTACCACAGGCATCTCTCTCTGCCAGTGCCTGGGTCTGGACATCATTCTTTCTCTTTAACGTTTTTTTTTTTTTTTTCCTTCTTTTTTCACTATTAAGATCAGCACGCATGCACACACATATTTTCATAAATTATGACCTTTTTTGTGTAAACCTGCATCTATAATCAGAAAAGGCATTCTGGATAATGATAATTATAGAAGCTTATTTCTGCATTAAAAAAAATCATGCTTTGATAAATCATAATTATGATGTACTAAGTCATATTTATAAGATGAAGAGTCAAAATGATGACATACCAAGTCGTAAGTATGAGATGAAAAGTCTACATTATGACTTAAAATGTGAAATATGACACACAAAGTCCAAATTTAAACTTAAAAAGTTGAAATTAAACTTTAGAGATAAAAAGGTCAACTCTAAATTATTACATGGTAGTTCATATTTGAGATAAAATTATGACTTAAATCATGACAAAGTCCTAAGTTTGACTTTTTAATGTCATAATTATGACACACCAAGTCATAATTATGACATCCTATGTCATAATGAGTTTAAAAAGTCGCAATTGTGAGATAAAAAGTCAAAATTATTACATACCAAGTCATTGTTATGACATACCAAGTCATAATTATGATAAAAAGTCAAAATGATGACTTTCTGTCATAATTTCTACTTGTGTTATGACTTAGTATGTCATAATTTAGTCATAATTTCGACTTTTTATCTCATAATTTCGATTTTTTAATCTCATAATTATGACTAAGTAAAAATTATGAAATAAGTCGAAATTATTACACACCAATTCATAGTTATGACATACCAAGTTATAATTATGAGATAAAAAGTCAAAATTATGACTTTCTGTCATAATTTCTACTTGTTATGACTTATAATTTTGACTTTAATTATGACTTTTAAAGTCATACTTTCAACTTAGTATGTCATAATTTTGACTTTAAAATCATAATAATTATGACAATGTCTCATAATTTTGATTTTGACTTTTTGTCATAAATATGACTTTTTATTTCATGATTTAATATTCTCATAATTTTGACATTTCATCTCATAATTATGACTTCTGATTCATTCGCTGCAATAGTTACATTAGAACAAGAATAATAACGTGCAGTAAACAAACTATTTACACTACAAACCACTGTTTATGATTGCGATAAATTAAAATAATATGATAAATACCAGTTTGCAACATCAAGCAGAGTTTTTGTACAGCAAAATAACTGGAAGTGGCTGACACCTGAAGCCATGCACATTCAAGTTAAAAATGTCTTTGTCCGTTTTAACAATAAAAATAAGGTGGTATAGCATGTGTTTTAGCTAGACATCAGGTCATATTGTTTAGGTTTTGTTTATGCAACTGAAAAAGTACCACAACAGCTTTAAGGATTTGAAATTGAAATCCAACCTGACATAACCAATTGTGCTGTTTGAAGTGGCTCTGATCACTATCTAAAGAGATAAAGAAATACAAATTTGAATAGCCTCGCTGAAATGCATGCAAACTGATAAAAAATAAATAAATAAATAAACAAACCAAATGCTCCATTTGGATGAGACCAGATTTCCCTGTGGAAATTAGGTGAGTTTGTGCTTCACAGATGTACTTTGTGATTTGAATGCGGTCCAAATCGTACAAGCCTGTGTCTTTTCTTTCTCACGGAACCTTAGTGTAAATTATGGAGCACATTACCTATAGTTTTTCAGGTAACTCAGCCGTCCTGTGAGAAATCAGATCCCATCCAGATAGGAATATCTATGATTTCTGGGAATTATTTTTCACAACGCTTCTCCTCATTAATATATTAGCTATTTCATTGCTTGCTGGAATTAATTATGCATTGCACTTCAATAGTTGGTGTTTCAAGTATTGTTTACATCTCAGAATAAAAAAGAGATTCATTATTATTATTATTATTATTACATTTTCTGATCACAAACTAACATGGTTAGATACGATCCTCATAATTACTTTAATTATATGCATAATTTTATAACTATATCTATAGTTTTTGATTGTTTTGTGATGCACATATTCAGTATGACCTTTCATATTTAGACACTCTCATCAGTAATACCTCGAATCAGTACTTGAAATCACAGATATCCTCTATTAATAATTGTAATTTATCTATTAGGTTTGATAAACTAATCCATCTAAAAAGTGCTACAGCAAGTACAACGTTGAAATACTGAGGGTGCTTTGGAATATATCTCAAAAGATCCTTCAGTTTCTAACTTCTAGAGGGATTATATCTATTACTAATACCTACTTAATCTGGAAGGCTGATAAAATCATACAAATGAGGTAAAACAGGATAGAAGCTGATTAGAGGGATATTCAGTGATGCCTGACATTTTATCTTATAGGTTTGATCTCATAGCTCTCTGACTCTGGGTCTTTTTTTTTTTTTTTCATTTGCAGATCTTCAAGGTTATTGCAGAAACCCTTTTTTTGTGTTGCATAATTGACTCCCTGATGAAGGATAACTATGATTTACTGAGACTGTCCATACATATTCTTCCATATTTCAACTGTGATTAACGGCATGATAGACTCAGACTGATGGGTGTATCATACGTCATGCAAAGTAGTCAATCATGACCAGGCTATTAGTCAGTATGAAACCTGACAGGAACAGTCAAGGAGAAAATCTCTGCTTCTGGAGTTCTTTGGCATCCACATGGGCTCATTCAAATCATGGAAATCAATATACAAAATATATTTGTCTATTTAAAATACTCTTGTTGAGTCTTGCAGTGACTTTCCACTCACAAGGGAAACAATCTATCCATGATAGCCATCATCTGACTCTCTGACTGGCATAAGATTCATTTTAATGATGCGCAGTACATTTTTCCCCGGTTATATATTTGTGAAATTGCAGTACATATGGATCTAGAGGATGTTTTCATCTAATATTTGCCATCTTAACCTTTCTCGATGTGGCTGTTCTAGCTTGTAACTGCAGAACAGCAGATACAAAGGTCATTTCTCATTTGCATTCCATGCGGTTCTGCTCCATACTGAGGAAAATACAATTAATTGCTTAGTTAAAAAAAAGTCAACCAGTAAAGCATAAAACAGAGTCCAATGGATTACAAAAGACATAATTTGATCATGCATGCATGGAAAGTGTGCTGATGTCTTTTTGCACAAAATTATTATCTTTTCCAGCACTGACTGTGAATCTAAATTCATTCCTTAATTTTGAATTTCATGCCCTTATGTATTTGCAGAAACTACTAAATGTTTCTAAAATGTTACATAAGTTATTGCTTGTAAACCTCACTAACGGATATACATGTAAACAAATAACACCTACACCAAAACAACCAGATCTCATTAGTATTCGCAGTCTTAGTTAACAGCTACATTTTTTTGTATGTATGTATAAAATGTACAATGTAGACATAATGACAGCATCTAAAACATAAATGTATATGCACAACTTTATAAACTTTAAATATATAGTGTTAACTGTTAAATTAAATTAAATTAAAATATAGCTGAAATAAAATAAAATTAGAAATGTTGTCGGGCAGCTAAATGAAATAAAGTATTAAAATTACTTCAACTAAAACGGAAATAAAAATAAATAAAAGCTAAATTGAAAGAAAAACAAAAAGAAACCTAGTGCTGTCAAATCGATTAGTCGTGATTAATCGCATCTAATATTAAAGTTCGTAAAAAAAAAAATTATATATATATATATACGTGTGTGTGTGTGTGTGTGTGTGTACAAACACATATATATTTACAAACTTTATACACAAAAAATAACAAAAATACTATAATTTAAACTAAAAATACATTGAAAACTTAAAATACAAAAGCAAATATACATTAATATATTATTATATTATAATTTTTTTTAACTCACAATAGGCAGATAAATGTTAAATGTTATAATAGTTACAATAAAGACATTTTTAAGCATGTTTACCAAAGTGTAATTTAAGGTTCCTATTTAAAAGGGGAAAAAGTTAAAACATTACAAAAAAAAAAGTTACTATTTAAAGGATTAGTTCACTTCAGAATTAAAATTTCCTGATAATTTACTCACCCCCAGGTCATCCAAGATGTTTATGTCTTTCTTTCTTCAGTCGAAAAGAAATGAAGGTTTTTGAGGAAAACATTCCAGGATTTTTCTCCATACAGTGGAGTTCACCGGGGTACAATGGGTGGAAGGTCCAAATTGCTGTTTCAGTGCAGCTTCAAAGGGCTCTACACAATCCCAGCCGAGGAATAAGAGTCTTATCTAGCAAAATGATCTGTCATTTTCTAAAAAAATAAAAATGTATATACTTTTTAACACACAAATGCTCGTCTTGCACTAGCTCTGCGATGCACCACATATTACGTAATCATGTTGGAAAGGTCACGCGTGATGTAGGCGGACGTACTGATCCAGTGTCTACAAAGCAAACGTGCAAAGACGAAGTCAACGGCCTTTACAAAAAAAAGGAAATCAATAATATCAGATGATTTTGAAGTTGGAGGAGAAAATGAGATCTACCGCGATACTTCCGCCTATGTCACACGTGACCTTTCCAACGTGATTACATAATGTGTGGTGCATCGCAGGGCAGTGCAAGATGAGCATTTGTGGTTAAAAAGTAGAAAATGACCAATTGTTCCGCTAGATAAGACCCTTATTCCTCGTGTAGAGCACTTTGAAGCTGAATTGAAACCGTAATTTGGACCTTCAACCCGTTAGTAATCAATGAAGTCCACTATATGGAGAAAAATCCTGGAATGTTTTCTTCGAAAACCATAATTTCTTTTTGACTGAAGAAAGAAAGACATAAACATCTTGACATGGGGGTGAGTAAATCATCAGGAAATTTCAATTCTGAAATGAACTAATCCTTTAATTTTAAATAGTTGATATATTCAAATAGTTGAATAGAGCTGCTGTAGATTATTAGCAAAATTTCAGAGCACTGATGGAAGCAATACAAGAAACCGCATAACTAAACATCGCATGTTTGTCTAAACCGCTCACAGATGCTTCGCCTGCATGTGGTAATATTACTGGAACTGTGTATAATGCAGCATCTGTCTGTGGCCAGCTCAAGCCTTTGTCCATGTAGTAAAATAATTCAGAGAGAATTCTTTCAAATGAAAGCAGGGCCCTTAACCCCACTTGGGGGGAAACAGGAAACACAGTGAGAAACAAGAGTGGCAGAGCAAATACACATCTGTCATCATCCTGGCGGAGGTGAAAGACAGATCTGGATGAAATCACATTGAGAACAAGACTGAAAGATGCGGTTTCCTTCTGTTTGTTCTTTGAACTCTGTTTTCAAACAATGTTTTCTCATATACAGGGAAAAATGTGTGGAGATGTTACTCCGTGTGCCAATTAGGGAGATGGAACCCAGTGAGTCACTCCGCCAAGATGTTGTTCATTAGCAGGAACGATGTGTGTATCGGGCTGGAAAAATAAGGTAAGGACACCAGTGAATGAACACTTAAGTATTTTCACAATGTTTATTTGCAAATAATATGGCATTTTAATACATATTGGCCCGGTTTCACAAACAGGGCTTAGACTAAGCCAGGTTTAGGCATTAGTTTAATTAAGTAGCATTTATAAATGTGCCCTAGAAAAAAACATTAAGACATTTAACTGATATGTCAGTGCAAGTTGCTTTCAGTTAAAACAGCTCAAACTTGCATTTTAGTCTAGGACTAGCTTAAGCCTTGTCTGTGAAACCGGGGGATTAAAACAGCTAACATTTAATAGCCAATGTCAAATACATCTTTACATGCAGTGTATATTATAACCCCATCACACTACCTTCCATGTATTGTGTTATATAGCTGTTTGCAAATGTAAATGGTCTACAAAGTTTGGAGTTATTGTATCCTAAAATAAAGAACTGATTCTGAGCTGCCTGAAACGAGTCTTACTTCCTGCACTAAACCTACGTAGGTTTGTAACAAATTTGCATAATGCCAATCTAAGGTGTTCATTGGCTGCCCGCAAACAAAGTCTACTTTGACCTGCACTCAACAGCTGTAGCTGAGGCCTGGAAGAGCTTGGTTTGCAAAATTTACTTTATGTGAGTAATAAGAGTATTTCACAAAGCATTTTATCGCTAAAACTAGATCTTAAATCTGTGAAAAGTTAGGAGTAGTCAAGAGGACTCCTAAGTCACTAAGACCAAATCAACAAACAGTCCTAAAATGGTTGTTGCCAGCAATCCGCCCAAAGACACTGTATCATTGTTGCAATAGGCGATAGAGATGGGTGCTGAGCCTTTTCTTCATAAATGCAATAAATATTTTGATTTATAGATTTTAATCTGCAATGACATAACATTAAGGTTTATTTATGTACAGGCAACATTCATTGAATGGAGAAAAAAAAACAAGTTGGAGTTCGAGTTCCGGCTCATGGACCTTTACCGATCCTGTGCTGTCCGAGAGGAGGCTCTGAGCTCGGAATTTAGCCCAAACCCAGAGTACTTCCCCCGTATCCTGGGAATAGGAACGAGCCGAGAGTGAGGAGTCGGGGTGGAGGAGGGATGCAGAAAACTGTTGAGGTGACTAGGTGAGTTGGCTGTGAATATGCCTCCTCTCTAGCTGATTAGATAGACTATTTGAACATGCTCCTCCTGAACATTGTTTATAAAACATCATTTGTCGCTTGAATTCTGCAATCTCTTGATGAAGACATGTAAGTGGCTGACAATTAGCTGAAGTACTAGTTTAATTTGTGACACTTAGCCTACATTTTTTTATTTGAATATGGCAACATTTTATTTGAAAATCTTTATTTGAATATGGCCACATGATACCTGTTTCTACAATATTTCTATGAATAAATCACTGACAGAGACCCATCCCCCATCAGCCAATCACTGTCCGCACAGGTAGTAAGTGTGTTGACATCATCCATAGCAACGAGGTCAACCCCGCCCTGTCTCTTAGCTTAAGACTTTTCTTTATTCCTTAGTAAAAGTTTGTCTCCGCAGCTTTGTGAATAGGTTTTAAGAGAAAACTCTTAGCTAAGAACTTTTACTGCTATTTAGGAGAACTCTTAGTGGTAAGATAAAATGTTTTGTGAATACAGCCCCAGATCCTTTCTTGAACCATTTCAGACACTATGAGAAAAGAGGTGATGCTGCAATGCAGATTATGAGAAAATTAAAGTGTTCTTGACCTTGGATACATGTAAACCTATTTTAGGAGACCCTCAAAAGAAAATTAGGAACTTTTATATATCAATAGCATAATAGTAGCACTTTGAGGATATAAATGGTCAAATGTTGTAATTACCACTTTGTTTGGCATAGTCACAGATTTTATTTCTCATTAACTGGATTTTTCACAAGAAAGCAATCTGATCAATTATTAAAACACAAGAGATTTCATAGATTTATTTTTTTTATGATTTGAATTTATTAATTCAAACCAATTTATTCATTTATAACATTGAAAAAAGTTCAAAAAACCACCATAAAAGACAGAAATGTTAAATCATTGGACAAACCTTGCAGCAATTTACCCTGAATTTCTCTTTTGATGTAATCATGGCCTCAAACATTGATTTGAATGAAACAGGATAAACACTTTTAACCTTGCTCTGAACACTGGCCAATTTCAGATATCCATGTTACCATGTGCATAATGATTCTGGTCAGGACAATAAAGCTAAGGGTCCAGATGCACACAAGAACACATTTGTTTTTTTGTTTCATTATTCAATCAGCATCAATAAATGATGTCTAAATTCGTGTTCATACTTTCATCTTCATTATTTGCATGCATGACCATTCAGTAGTTTCATTATAGAGAGCTAAAAGACAAAAACGGGAGAACAATGTCAAAAGCAACAATGCTAGCATGTTAACATATTATGTTTAGTGAGAACAAATTGTGAAGTTATAAACTGATAAGTGAATCATTTAAATACACTGGCTGTCACATCCATTTATCTTTTTACTGCATACAAGCGCTGTCAGCTATGCTAACATATGTTTGAAAGACAGCATTTACATTTTAAGAGACGTAGATGAGGAGCATCTGTTTATGACTTCCGTGCTTTTGCAATTTAAGTTTCACAGTCCATTAGAGCCAAAAACTGAGACCAATAGCCAACATAACACAATCAAGGTAACGCAATTAACTCATTTGTTTACAAAAATAATTAAATAAAAATGTAATGTGTTTTCACACAAGTAATTAAAGGCAGCTTTCAAAACTAATCTACATTTTCTGAGTGTGTTTTGAATGAAAGTTCATGAATATTCATAAAAATGGCAAGATTGTTTCAGTATATGAACTTGGTACACATAATTCCTACATGCAGGTGCTCTCTATTATCAGTCATGTCAGGTTAGTACTCTAAAGTGGATAACTAATTTAACCGCACCAAATTAGACAGTCAAGGAAGAGAAAGATTGTCCAATAAAGGTCTGAAAAATGATGATAGTATTGTCCACCAAACAAATATTATTTAGAGGATGCTAGCTGTAAGAAAATGCAATTATAAATGTCTAAAATCAATCACATAATGAATACTGTTATATGTTATACTCTGAATATGTTAATAATTATGATAAACATACATAGAGATCATGAATATCAAACCATTCACTCAATAGGATGATCCATGCTAATTACTGAAGTGTGTAGACGCAAGCTGTTGACAAAGACAAATTATCTACGCAACTTCTGTCTGTACATTTTTAGAATCTCAAATGGTGAAGCTATTAAAGGTACACTCACTTTTTTTTTTATTCAGAATCAACAAAATTTAAATAATGAGTCAATACATCATCAATCCTTCTTCCAAAACATGATTTTGTCTTACCCTGATTCACTATGGTAAGCTTACTTTAATTGTTCATATTTTAGACCTGACTGGATGGTTTTCACAGGAAATTGCATACATGTGTCGCCCGTGTCTTGTCATATCCGTAAAAAGAGAAAAGTTGCGCCGGCTACTTTGACGTGTGTATGGTGTGGGAGTCAAGTTAAGTCACCATTATTTATATAACGCTTTTTACAGTGCAGATTGTTTTAAAGCAGCTTTACAGTAATAGCAAGAACATAATTTTGGCTGTTCAGCAGCTCTAGAAGAAAATAGTTGTACAGCTTAAGTAATTCCAGTATTGATTTCCATTGTAAAAATCACTAGATATTAATTTAGTTCATTTATCTATACAGCAGCTTTGAAGAAAACAGTGATGTCATCATCCAGCTCAGTTCAGTTTGCATACAATGCAGGCAGATCAATAATATTGTTGAATATCAAGTGTCCCCAACCAAGCAAGCCAGAGGCAACAGCGGGAAGGAACCAAAAACTCCATCAGGTGACAGAATAGAGAAAAAAAAAACCTTGGGAGAAACCAAGCTCAACCAGTAGTGGCATAGGTTGGTTGTCACAATAAGCGAGAAAGGTTGACATGGACGCTAAATCTCGAACATCTGTGTTATATCTCTTAAGCCTAGTACTGAATAATTTATGAGCAGTAGGATACACAAAATGCATGCAGTGTTTTTTGTCTTTTTTTACCACTAGAGGGACAAAACTTACATAGTGTACCTTTATTTTGGGTTCAAGTTAAGGTCTATTGACAGCATTTGTGGCATAACTTTGAATAAAAATAAATAAAAAAAAGTCCCTCTTTTAAAAAAAAAAGCAAAACTTGTATAAATGTCAGTGTAAATGAGACATTTAAATGAAAGTGAATGTTCCCAGTTTTTGGAGAATGAAAAAAAAAAAGAAATGTGAAGTTTTTAACATTATAAAAGCACTTAAAGGATTAGTTCACTTTAAAATGAAAATTGCCCCAGGCTTTACTCACCCTCAAGCCATCCTAGGTGTATATGATGTTCTTCTTTCTGATGAACACAATCTGAGTTATATTAATAAATATACTGATGCATCCAAGCTTTATAATGGCAGTGAACGGGAAACAATGAGTATGAAGCTGAAGAAAGTGCATCCATCCATCATAAACGTACTCCACAAGGCTCTGGGGGTTAATACCTTCTGAAGCAAAGCAAAACATTTGTGTAAGAAAAAAATCCATATATTTACTTTACATTACATTACATTTATGCATTTGGCAGATGCTTTTATCCAAAGCGACTTACATTGCATTATACTATACATTTGTATCGGAGTATGTGCAATCCCTGGGATCGAACCCATGACCTTGGCATTGCTAGTGCCATGCTCTAACCACTGAGCTACAAGAAAGCTGAAAGCTTTATATATTCATAAAATATCCGTAAAATATCTTAGGATATCTTACTCAGCTTAGGAAGAATGTGTAATGCCTCTCGCAGTTCAAATGCTTACGCTACGTCCTACACCTTGCATATTCAACTTACGAAAAAATCTTAAATGGCGCGGCGTCAGTTATGCTTTTTTTCGTAAGTTGAATACGGAAGGCGGTCTGACGGAGACTAGATACTTTACTTTATAACTTGTTAAATATGGATATTTTTCTTACACAAACGCATCGCTTCGCTTCAGAAGGCCTTTATTAACCTCCTGGAGCCGTGTGGAGTACGTTTACGATGGATGGATGCACTTTCTTGAGCTTTATACTCGTTGTTTCCCATTCACTGCCATTATAAAGCTTAGATGAGTCAGGATATACAGTATATTAATATATTTCAGATTGTGTTAATCAGAAAGAAGAAAGTCGTATACACCTAGGATGGCTTGAGGGTGAGTAAATCTTGGGGTAATTTTCATTTGAAAGTGAACTAAAACTTTAAATAAATTTTTCACACTAAAACATGTTAACATGCATATTGTTTGTCTTGTAGCTATATATGCTATTAAAACAGTGAGTATTTTAATGCTACTTTTTTTGTTAATCAACATTATGCCACAAATCCTACCCATTGTATTGAACCCCATCTTTAAACCTCCTTAATTTTCCCATACTTGCAAGTGTTACTTTCGCACAAAGTTTTTCAATAAATATGCTCAGTTATGTTGACTATTAAATTATTACAGCTATATTCAGTGGACAAACACAATCAATTACCCTTGTACTGGGGCATAGTTTGACACCCTGAAGCATATCTCAGTCTATAAGTTTGTTTATGAAATGATGGCATAAACTTGAATGCTTCATGTTAATGGAAAACTGCAACTGAATGCCAAATGGTGGCTTTAGTCTGATATGGAATTATTTGGCCGCGCTATTTATCAGTCCATTAACGTCAGCATGAACTGATGTTCACCGTGAATATGCATGATTTTCACAGCAGCACAAAGCCACAAATTAATGAATAATTAGCCCTATTTAAAGAATGAATTAAGTTTTATTATCTATTTTGGATAAAACAAGTATTTGTGGTAAGAAAGCATTACATTATAATTCAAATTGATGATCAAATAGCGTCGCACACCTGTAGGTCATAGATAGGTGCGTAGGAAAAAAGACTGGTATAGTCAAAATACGAAAAAATAAGGAAATAGGATAGTGTGCGGGATTACTTTATTTTTTTGTATTATAATTCAAATTAAAAGGTGTTCATGGAAGTACAGCACATGTCTGAACTGGAATTAACTGGCATCACAGACTGCTTTTGGCAAATAAATGCCTAAAAGAACACCAGAAGGCTGATTAAAGATTTAAAATGAAAAGGAGTGGATGTCTTTTACAGACTTAGTACTCAAAAGATAGATTTAGTGCAGAATGTATAATTCATGAAATAAAACTCTAAATGCCTTTTTTTTTTTGTATTTTGATTCGATATGAGGTCAACGTCATGCCCTAGTTTCACTTTCTATATAGTCATGAGTCTGATGTTCTCTTTGCAGTATTTCAGTGATTGACAAGCAGTTAGCCATCAACGAATTTACCGCCTTAGTCTTGTTTGTATACAAATAAGCCTGTACATTTTCAGCATATGGTCCACATTTGGAAACACAAACCATATAAATGCATCATGCTTTCAGTGCAAGATATGATAGATAACCATTTTATTTTAACTGATTTTGACACAGGTACATTAGTTTATTCCTTTCATTATTCTCCTACAGTTTTATTACTCTTTACAGCCATTTACTCTCTCAGAACTACATAATAACAGAATGTTTCCTTGGGCGTCTCGTCCATCACTGAAGCCGGTATGACTCTGCATTTTTCAACGTTAGGAAAAACAAAATATATATGTGATAGTGAGATGCTGGCAGGTAAGAAAATGTCATACATTTTTATGTCTACGGACCGGGCTAATCCGCTTTCCTGTTTGGATGCCAGGATCACAGGGCACAGATGCAGATGTACTGCTGGAGCTCATTATTCTAGCTGTGACTAAATGAGACTAACAAGCTCGCAAAGATACCTCTGAACTCGCAGTCCCCTTGAGCCTTGAATTTAAGACACAAGTCGCTCAGATGAAAAAACTGCCGAGAGTCAAGCTGGTTCGATTCTGAAATACTACATTGTCACTGTTATTGTGTTTTCAAAAACTGAAGCTTGCCTGATGAATTGCTGTTCGCCTCTTCTCTGGCAGTTGGGTAAATTCACACCAAACAAGCCTCCAGCAGAACACCAGTCTTGGTGTCAATATTGTGGTCAGCGGCTTCATTATTTTGAGAGGAGTTTGTCTTACATCTTCTTACCTTGGAAAAAGCATAAAACATGATGTAGAATTTATCATGATGTAGATATCTGTTTGCACCCATTTTACTTCTTTTAATTTTAGAATTGATGAGAAAAAAATACTTGATTTTATCCATTGGTAACTGATTGGATAGTGAAAAGTGGGTGTTACTTCAGAAGAGATCAGCGGGGTTTTTTTGTCATTTAATGGATATTTTTTATCTCAAGATTGTACCACAATAATGGAAATTTCACACAGTATACACATTTTAGTCAGAATTTTTGTCCATCTAAATGTATTATTTCACAAGCACACCACAAACAAACAAACAAAATTGCTTACAGAACTGAATTAGTCCAGCAGTCTCATCACTACCACAACAAAGGAGAAACAAATTGAATGTTAATGGAGATAACAACCGAAATCTAGTTTGAACAGCAAACTGAAACAACAATTGGCTTAAGTCCACAAAACCTCTCAGTGTTGTCTGATTCCGAGCCATCGCTTCCATTATAACTTATTAATATTAAAACATTAATATGCTAAAATAAAACAGTGCTGTAGATGCTGTGATGTTTCCTTAGAAAGGCACAAAATGTATACAAATGTGATACTATGTACCTTTAAGAGATACTATGTATCTTTTTTTGGCCACCATGTACATTAAGAGGTCATGTGAGGTAGTCCTTGTATGTCTTAGGGGTGTAGGGGTGTGTGTGTGTGTGTGTGTGTGTGTGACCCGTGCTGGCAAAATCAGTCGCAGTGAGCAAATTTTCAAAAATGTGTTGTTATTTTCACAATTTCTATTAAAAAAAACATTCAAAATATGTATGATTTGTTGAAATCTGACAAAAAAGACTGAGCTACACCTGTTTGAAGTCGATAGAAAGTCCA
>RJVU01057109.1:10535665-10563037 GCA_003731715.1 Anabarilius grahami
TCCATTAAAAAAAAAAAAAAAAGAGTTTTCTGAAGGTTCCAAAAGAAATCACCTAACAACTAAACCTTAAAATCCCCGTTTATATGTGTATATCGCTGCCTGAGGCGTCTTTGTGCATGCGCTTCGGATCTGTTAGTCAGCGTGAGTAAGATCGATTTGTTTACATCAGCATGAGTTTGAAAATCACACTTCATTGGTTCAGACTCATGCCATCAAAAATTCACTATGAAGTTGGAATGCTGCGCTTTAAAACGATACCAAACTTGGACTAATGAGGAAGTTGCCGAAGCGTAAGTGGTGATGCGAGCAGAGAAAAACGGCATTCAAATGGACAAGGAAAGTTACTCCTCTCAGAAAACATACAAATAAAGATACTTTTAGATGTTTAATTGTTATTTGAAGCATTTGGATCGCTAGATGAGGGCTTAATTAACACATTTTTGTGAAAACCTCAAATTTGACCGAAATCAACATTTTTTACTTGTTTTGCCATAGCTTGTAATTAACCTATGCGCATTCCGACTCATTTTGCCAGCACGGTTCTCTCACACTCACACACACACTTACTTTCCTGTAGCTCAGTGGTTAGAGCATGGCACTAGGAATGCCAAGGTCATGGGTTCGATCCCAGGGATTGCACATACTCAGATACAAATGTATAGTATAACACAATGTATAGTATAACGTATAGTATAGGGCAGTCGTGGCCTAATGGATAGAGAGTCGGACTTGTAACCCAAAGGTCATGGGTTCGAGTCTCAGATCCGGCAGGAATTGTTGGTGAGGGGAGTGAATGTCCAGCGCTCTCCCCACCCTCAATACCATGACTGAGGTGAGACCCTTGAGCAAGGCACCGTACCCCCAACTGCTCCCCGGGCGCCGCAGAAATGGCTGCCCACTGCTCCGGGTGTGTGTTCACTGCTGTGTGTGTGCACTTGGATGGGTTAAATGCAGAGCACAAATTCCGAGTATGGGTCACCATACTTGGCCACGTCAATTCACTTTTTTTTCACTTTCAATGTAAGTCGCTTTGGATAAAAGCGTCTGCCAAATGTAAATGTACACACACACACACAAAATAAATAAAGTAAAAATAGATTTTAAAAAGTAACACACATTAAGTGTTTGAAACATCTACTCTAGTCATCAACATCATTGTCTGGCTGAAATTCATCACCTTTCTTTGACAACTTAAGATCTTGATGAAAGCATGTCATGCCACGTCTGCATGAACAAAAGATCTGCAGGGTTTTAACAATGTTGAATGAGATTTGAACCCAATAGTCTCATTATTTTTAATAGAGGCTTACTGTTAAGAGGAACACATTGCTGCAGGTCTTTAAAACACCTTCATTTCTTGTCCTCACTTTGGCATGACTGTATGATTTATTTTATCGATCCAATAAGATGAATGCTCAGTTGTGTCTACAGTATGGATGTGAAGGGCTCATAGATAGTTGTCCTCTTTAATAAAAAAAGAAATCAAATGATTTAACACTCCTTACAGTGGTCTTGTTTATAACATTTTTAAGCTATTTTAGATGTTCCAGGTTTAGGACAGGAGGTTAGGTTAGGACAAAACACTCAGATTTACATGGAAGACAATCTTAGAGGTTTTTATCAGTCGTCTCATTATCCTGTTACACCCGATTAGGACAGTGTTAAGCTGATATAACAAAAAGATCTGTCTTTTGCATAGCACAATGTCCATTGTGAAAGCAGCATGGTACATTATCGGTTCTAATGAACTCTTTTGAAGCAATTATCAGGAAACAAAATTACATTGAAAAATAAGTGCTGCTGATAAACAGCACACGGATCTTTAAACAACTTCCACTAACAAAGTCATCAATTCCAGTTTCTAGGTCAGGCTTGCTTTTGAGACACTCTGCAGATGGTAATTAAATCTTTAATTGTTGTTGGGGGATGGAACTGGCGAACATATTTACTTATCAACCTCAAAATTATAGGCACACAGATTCTACCCCATCCCTGATTTGACTTTCTCCTCCAATACCTACAGCTTTAATAGTACTAATTTAATAGGAGAGGTATTACTGAGTATGTATGCAAACCACACATTTACAGCTTTTACAGGAACCGTGACACCAGTGTTGCCATGTCCACTTATTATAAGTGTCTTTGGGCTTATTTTTTCAGTTATAAATATGGGCACACATGAGTTGCATCTTTAAATTATTTCGCTAGGGTTTTTTTTCTACAAGATTTGTAACATATGTAAATCTGCATAATGAAACACAATCTAAAGATACCAGTGCATGTTGATACACACTTGAAAAGCAGAGGGAATATTAAAACACAATGTAAATATAAAATGAGAAATTACACAATAAATGAACCATATTTACCAAAGTGGCTGTTTTTATCTAAATCAGTATCTTAAGGAATTTTTTTCTTAGTCAGACGCAACTCCATCTAGGTGATGTCCCTGCAAAGTGAGGTTTGAATTACTCATTCACATCTGATTTTTTATGTTTGTCTGTAAAGAGCAGGCTGAGATCTGAGCATTCACTGCAATCTGTTCTGTGGCCCCTGTCTTTGAGACAACAGGCCCACTGCCAGCTCCCCATGGCTCCTGCATCGCTACAGTCCTCCCATTGATCTCCCTGGGAGTGTTCGTTTTACCTCCCAATGCCCTCAATTTCACCAAATCCTCAAGAGACTTTTTTTTTTTTGAGTCATTAAGTGAAAAGAGCCACAGAATCCACTAAACATCTGGATAGATAAAACAATCAAATACATGGGTTTTACACCATTTGGCGAAAAATAGATTTGCATATTTAAATATATTTCAAAATGGCAATATATATTGCTAATATGGATTTTAAAATAAATGTACTCAAATAATGATTAAGGGCCCCATTTTAACAATCGGACACGCCCTAAGCGCACTTGCGTCGTGTGCTGTAGACCATGCGCTTAGGGCGTGTCCGAATCCACTTTTGCTAGTTTAATGATGGGAAAAATGGTCTAAAAAGGTTGACCCTATTCTCTTAATGAGTAATGGGTGTGTTTTGGGCATAACGTGCAATAAACCAGAGTCTCATCTCCCATTCCCTTTAAAAAACAGTTGCGCTCGCGCCATGGCGGTTTTTGCATATTACTTACCCGCTCTTTAAATAACAAAACAATTGATTTTAGACCAGGTTTCAGTTGGTCAATGCCGCAGTCTATTTCAGTTGCCTCAAAATAGTAACGCGCCAACAATGCGCCTGAACACACCTTGTTTTCAGACCAGCACGCCCATGGGTGCACAAATGGGCGCAAATTAATTTGCTATTTAAACAATGTGGTGCAGGACGTGAAAATGATAACTGCGTCGGGCTGAAACTAGAAGAAAACACTTGCGTCGCGCCTGGTGCCGCATTGCGCCGGGTGTATGATAGGGCCCTACGTTTTAGTTGCTTAAATTTCCTCATATATTTTAGATAAAAAATCTAAATATTCCTATATATATACAGTATATTGATGTATTAAAAATACTGAATCTGACAATTTTATGCTTTATGTATGAAAATCAATCATAACAGTTCATAAAATTGAGTGGAATTTGTGTATTGGATGTTCTTTCTACCTTCTAAAAAACAGATGTGATTTCAGTCACATACTCCTTTTAAAATAAGGCCTTTGCAATAAGGAGTGTGTGCTGTTCAAACTGTGGTGCCCCAGTAAGATTTTGGGTTGTGAGTCATTAAAGGTGCAATAATGGACATGATCGACAATTTTGCTCTAGTGGACAGCCCTTACAACAGCCCATTATTCTGCCAATGAAGAGGAAAGTGGGCAGAACACCCGTCGCGATGAGGTGTGGAACCTGATCCGATGGAGGCGTTTATCACTAGATTTACATTTCACACTTGCACAATAATGGCCAATACATCAGCCATCATGTCTAAAGCACAATACAGTGAGTGGGGTTGACCTGTCGTTCATAAGAGCCGAGTAAAGTTGCTAGAGATTTATTAGATACCAAGTGGTAGACCTATAGGCTGAAGGTCTAGCTGTTCGTCCCAAGGCCGACTGTCTTTCCCAACATGGGAATTTTGTCATTGTACAATGATAGATAGATTAGACAGACAGACAGACAGACAGACAGACAGACAGACAGACAGACAGACAGACAGACAGACAGACAGACAGACAGACAGACAGACAGACATAGATAGATAGATAGATAGATAGATAGATAGATAGATAGATAGATAGATAGATAGATAGATAGATAGATAGATAGATAGATAGATTAAAAACTCAATTCAAAATCAGGAATGGAAGTTTACATGATTTCTCAATTCAATTCCAAAGATAATTAACCATGAATATTATAGTGAAACCTTTGCATAATTTCCAGGTATTCATCAAATGAAAAATATAACTAAATATGCTAGATTGAGATGAAAATGTGTCTATTTAACACTAATGATGGTAAATGGCTCACAGGATAAGTACCTACAGCCATCAAGAGCAGCGATAAGACAAAAATTCACATTATTAGTAATGTGATGATGGGTGTACTGCATTTTGTAATTCACAGGCAAATGATTCTCTTATAAAACACAATCCCATCTATAATTGTCCACTTTCCACAATTTTATTAGTGCATCACTGCCATTTTCTCATAATATGTCTCTAGATGTGTCAAAAAGACTACAGTGGATGCAAATGAGGAATTTTAATAATCACGTCCAGCATCAAACCTCTGAATGTCCAAACTCTTTGCTAAAAAGCTAAAACAGGCAGACACCATATGGCAAAGTTTGCTGATGATTGATTTATTTGTCATCAACAGGGAGACACATCGCATCCTTGTAACCTTCCCTGTGTAAAGTCTCAATGCCCTTGTGGCATGACCTGCTGGCCTGCCCATCCATCTCCTCCTCATTCAACTTATCAATCCAGACAGTGTTAAATGATCGCTGTCTCACAATAAACATCTACTCAACTCAGGTCTGAACAGTAGATCACAGGAGAGAGTGAGATATTTTTATTCTTTTTGTTATCTCCAGAGAACTAATTACATTTTTGAAGGTTGCAAATTAAGTTTGTGAAATGATCAGACTTCATTCAAATGAGGTTTTGTTTGGTTAGAAAAGTTTTATTCTTCCTTGAGAATTTTCTTGTCAAAAATCCTAAGACCAACACACTGATTGTCCCAGAGAGTATACATTTATTTTGAAAGCTGATAAAAGTTAGTGTAATTTGTTGTAACAATATAAAGATAAATTAAAAAGTCAGTTAAATCTAATGAATATGCATAATGAATGCATATACAGTATCTGTGACATTTTAATATATTGTTTATATTTTATTGCCCTTATCTATATATATTTATAGTAACATATAACATGGGCCTTTAAGACAACTTAAAAAAGAGAGAAATCTATTTAAAGGCATAGTTCACCCAAAAATGAAAATTATTCCATGATTTACTCAACCTCAAGCCATAGGTGCATATGGCTATCTTCTTTCAGACAAACACATTCAGAGTTATATTAAAAAATATCCTGGCTCTTCCAAGCTTTATAATGGTAGTGAATAGGGCTCAAGGTTTTTGAAGCCCAAAAAAGTGATCCATCATAAAATAATCCAGCTAAAATAAAATAACTGGCTTTCGGAAACAGCTGCACACGAGTTCCGGTGGAAGAGTGACCTCAGACCCTCAAACAAACAGTTTACGGGCCCATTGATTTCCATAGTATGGAAAAAAAATAAAAATACTAAGTCAATGGGGCCCATTAACTGTTTGGTTTCCGACATTCTTCAAAATGTCGTCTTTTGTGTTCAGCAGAAGAAAGAAATTTATACAGATTTGAAACAACTTGAGGGTGAGTAAATGATGACAGAATTTTCAATTTTGGGTTAACTATCCCTTTAAGCAAAACTCTCATTTGCATACATATATCTGAGCTAAAGAAGCTGCATTTGTAATATCTGATATACTGGTAAGGAATTTCTACAAGCTCAGGATGAAAGTTCAAAGTTGTTGTTGTGATTAAGATTGATTTACTTTTAAGCAGTAGGCTTGGATCAGGGTAAAATATGCAAAAGGTTCAGAAAAAAATTAGACAACATTTACATTGCAAATTGCAGGGTACTTGAAGTATATGCCGATCCAATTTAGGATCAGAAAAATCTAATGAACACTCTGAGTGGTGATTATTCCAAACATAAGACCAAGAATTCACCACCATTGAAAAATGAGCTGAACAGAAGAACAGATGAAAAGCAGGATAGTTTGCATGATGAAACGATTTAAGTTAATGTGCAAAACAGAAACAATCAATGTAGATCATACCGTATGTCTGATAACTTACTAATCAAGATCCAGTTTAAA
This sequence comes from Anabarilius grahami, assembly GCA_003731715.1. Classification (NCBI taxonomy): domain Eukaryota; kingdom Metazoa; phylum Chordata; class Actinopteri; order Cypriniformes; family Xenocyprididae; genus Anabarilius; species Anabarilius grahami. The sequence goes on from RJVU01057109.1 coordinate 10,542,021, forward strand.
TTTTGTGGGTCTATGAACCATCTGGAGTCATAATGTTTAAAACCTGAATGTAATAACTCAAAGAAAGAATGGAAACATCCATTTAACTGGGCTAAGGAGGCTAAGCACTTTGTAGAGTGTAAAAACACAGAATATCTAAGAAACTTTTAAAAGTAACATTTAATTTTTTTTTTTCTATATCTGTACAATTGAGAAACAGCATGACAACACAAATCCATTTTAGATGCTTATTGGTCAGCTACAATGAATTTATTCTACGAGCAAAAACTGTCCAACAACATCGAGGTTGCAGAGATAAAGTAAGTAGTATTCGACCAACTCCATGAAAAATGAAAGCTTTCGGGTTATTGACATGACTGGAGCCACACATGTGATTTCTTTTAAATATATTTTTCAAATGTATTATTGATTTGTTCCTGACTGAGTGCACTTTTAAAAAGGGAATTTTCCAACTAAATGTCTGTATGAGCAATTTTTAACACCGGACTGATAATATCTACACTGATAACAATCATACATAATCCTAGTGCATTTTCTGCACTTTCAAATACACATATTGTCCCTGTATAATAACACGTACATTAGAAACACAAAGCATGCTGGGTTCTCAGCCAGTTTTAAACCATCCACTGGTTGAACAACATTTACAGGTGTTCCCAAATAGCACCATCCATTTCCTAAATTAAGTCTCAGATATAGGAACACTAGAGGGCTCACATGCATCATAAAACAGTTGGAGAGCTTGGCAGCAGGACAAGATATTAATAATAGATTAGATCTAAGATTGACTATTTCTAACATAGCTTATATTTCACATATGATAGACGCTACAGATATTTTTGAAAGATCTTTTATGGTGTCTTGCCCTAAGCCGAGGGATAAAAGGTAGATTGTGCATGTGTGTTTTAATTGAGCATTTGCATTTAGGTCATGTGGTACACGAGCAGCTGGCCTACCCAGCAGGAGTCATTAGAACGGAGGCTCTTCCCTTTGTCAGACACGAGAGATTGCACGGCTTAACCCCGAGTCTCACTACAGGCATAATCAGTAACAAAAGTCTATACCTGGGCGGCTTCCTAACTTCAATGCCTGAAGTTTGACTCAACTTTTATGACTCAGCCCCTCCATCTACCCTATTCTACATGATTATACAAACATGAATGCATGAAAGTTGGTGAAATGTTGAAAGACATGCTTAGTGACTTAGCCGTCAGCCATTTATAGTGACTCAATCGTTTTGTTATTTCTTTCACCCTCTTGAATCGCTTCTTTTCCTGCTCTCCTTCTCTGAACGCATCAACAAAAGGGTGAAGCTCCATTGCTGGCCTAATCTTTGCAGTGGGGATGAGACTGGCTTTACAATCTCGTAGCTTTGCTGTCTTTGTTGCATTTTGCTCCATTTTACTCCACGGTTTTTAATCGCCAAACTTACTAAAGGCTCTTTAACGCTTTCCCCACCATTGACAAGTTTTTCTGGCAATACGGTAGGGAGATGTTACGGATCTTCTGAAATAGCACAGCATCTCCGGATCCAAAAAGAAGCGAAGAAAAAGATCTGCATCACCAAACACTCAACAGCATATAAATCAAAACTGCCTAACGTTACTGCGAAAAATGTCGAACCCACAAAGAGGTATAGGACTGTGCAAGCTTTTGGAGTGTTGATGGACTCAATCTACTTGACCCATGTTTTGATCATCATTCTGAATCCGATCTGGACAGTCTTTGACAAAAACATGACTTTCTCAGCTTAATGTTCGTTTTTTAAATAAACTTATCCACATTCAAGTGTTGAATAAAGAAAAAAAGAATGAATGAAGCAAGAATACATTTTTGGTTTTGTTCAAAAGCAGAGGCTCTGTTGCTTCTTTCTTTTTATATACTGACATATTCATACAACAAAATATTCTGGGGGCCATGAAAGTTTAGTGAACATGATCAAAAATGCTGCCGCTGACTGGCAACTTAAAAATAAAACGCTAGCAGGGAAAGAGTTAATAAGCAATACCTGATCTCAATCAGTCCAAACTAAGTATACTACAAATGACAATACTGATCATTTGACAACCACAATAACTATCGATACTCCACATCTCCTCATTTCTTCTGGGAAAGCTAAAGAACACCCTTTCAAGATTGGGGTAGTTTTTCCAAAGGATATGTAGAAATGAAACCCAACTGGAAATATGGATTTTCCCCTGCAAATAAAACCTGAGTGGACTTAATGGGAGTGACCGTAACGCAATTAACCTCATCATTTGTCACTCCAATTGATGTCCGTAGGGATTTTAAAATTGGCAAACCTGTCATCAGCGCTCATCCTAGAGCTATAATGAAAACGACATCTTTGACTTAAAGGATGATGGTTGGGTAATCTCTGCATCATTCACAGGGCCACTGGTGAACCGTTGCCATAAGAAGTAACTTGAAAGCCTATAATGAGAGATTCAAAGATTCTCCAGCTGTATTTATTATGAGTAGAAAGCAGGAAGTTGCACCATCTTATGAATGCATGCAATTATTGATTTTCTCTGAAAGCCCATCTTTTATCAGTCATAATAGCCTAGGCATAAAAAGCAAGTGTTAAGAAATTTCAGCATTTAAACACTATTATAAACAATCAAAACTAATAAACAAGTTATACCTTATGAATTACTTTTTTATTATTATTATTTGTTGCAAGACCGATCTTTTCAAAATGAAAAAAAAAAGTCATAAAATGTTAGTAATTAGTCTATATTGCCAAATCCTTAGACTTTTGATGTTAAAGGATTAGTCCACTTTCAAATAAAATTTTCCTGATAATTTACTCACCCCCATGTCATCCAAGATGTTCATGTCTTTCTTTCGTCAGTCGAAAAGACAGTCAAAATGGCCTCCAGACGGTTGAAGGTCAAAATTACAGTTTCAGTGCAGCTTCAAAGAGCTTTAAACGATACCAGACGAGGAATAAGGGTCTTATCTAGCGAAACGATCGGTCATTTTTGAAAAAAATACAACTGTATATGCTTTATAAACACAAATGATCGCCTTGCACGTGCTTCCGCTTTCTGTATTCTTCAAAAAGCTTACGCTGTATGTCCTACGCCTTCCCTATTCAACTTACCAAGTCGGTACTGAAATTTTACTGACGATACCAGCATTTTCTCATAGCATTTTGAGCACTTGAGTGGATTCTTAAACACCTCTGATTGGCCATTGTGTTCACGCGCTCAACAGATATGTCTGTGATTGGCTACAATGATCAACTCTTCAAAAACATGTTGTAAATAGACATCTTTGACGCTCTTCTACACAGATACACATAAGAGCATTTGAAAGCATTTGAAATGCTCCCGTGTGTTGATCACTGTAGCCAATCACAGACATTATCTGTTGTGTGCTTGAACACAATGGCCAGTCAGAGGTGTTTATGAATCCCCTCAACAGCACTCAAAATGCTAGGGGGAAATGATGGTATTGTCACATTTTTTAAATTTCAGTACCGACTTGGTACCGAACAACACTAATTTTGACAACAATCATCTGAACATAAAAAAAACAACACTGAAAAATACTATATTAACTATAATACAACAACATGCCATAATATTTATAGGCATGGAAGTAATTTGAGGCACTTACAGTACAGTTGTACATTCTATATCTTAAAGTACATATCTGTAGTATAAAACTAGCCCTTTTTTTATTCAAAGGGACAAGAGAGATTTGCATTTTAGGGCTTCCATTAAATAGATACTGCGCTCAATACAGCCTCTAAAGAGATGACCTTGCATTTGAAGAGTCGGTGAGTACTATCTGCATTAGGTGAAGGTACAGTTTCCATTAAACCAGGGGCCTTGAATTAATGTACAGTAATACAGCTAAAACGTGGCAGTATTCTGCATGAGTTGCAGGCTGTTCTTCCATTTCAAAACCTCATTCCTTCAACACAATGCCACAGCTGAAGGACTGTCCACAGTGTCAGTAATTCAGATTTTTTTTATGCCAACATACATGTGAGGGAAACCTGCAAGAACAAGTTATACAAACCAGGCACATTGTAATAATAATGGAAAGAATATTTATGCCACGGTGGTGGAAACCTCTGGAGAACTTTTAGGTAACCTTTTGAAACTGCCTCAGATATCCTATTTTGTACTCAATGAACTGCAGTATATATTTCAAGTGCCTCAAAGTCTTTGCTTTATGATAGTTTTACTGGAGGAACCAATATAGTCTTAAGAGTTCTAGCAGGAACTCAAGGGTTGTAACCTCAATTTGTAAGTTCCTCAGAGAATTGACCCTTCGCCGGGAGTTTGATTGACAAGCGATCTAACCAATCATAATGCAGAATCCGCCATTTTGTCCGACAAAGCAGTCAGGAGTTAGATGATTAACCTCGGTGGACTTGAACTTGAAAAATGGTGTGTAATTACGTCTTTCCGCATTTTAAACAACATTCATTCTCATGTTCATTCATGTTTATTTGATGCTATAAATGAACTAGTAGGAAGAGATGATCGGTTCACGAGCCGCTAAAGCTGAGGCGCTAAGCTGAGCGATCTGTCACGACACTTTAAAGAGCCACAAAACGGTTTTTATTGTTTGAATTTCTTTTAAAAAATTAAATAATTTGAAAGCTGGGACTTTGTTTAATATCATAAGTAACCTGTCTGTCGACATGTTGTCAGTGTCCTCTTTGCTCCGTGATGTATTTTTAACTGCGTGTGGCGTGACACCGCCATGGCTTGTCGGACAAAGCAACAGTAACTAAGGGGGGCAGGTCTTTGCGAAGGGCCAATTAACCTTTTCGAAAAGGGTTCTCCAGAGTGTTCTGCCAATGTATAGTGATTTGATGAAGCCCAAATGGTACAAGTATGTTGGCATAATCATGAAAACATGAAATTCAATCTTTTATAGAATCATACATTAAAATCATGTGGAGCAGAGTTACTGCAATTGTTGAGGTATAGGGATATTTTTTTGAATTGCAATAAAAATAACCATAAATTAACATTATATTATATTTATGTTGTATAAACTGTTCGCCAGTACTCTTTAATTATCGTTGGGCATGCTTATGTGATCTTCTAAGCTTTGAACAGCCTCCTTTTAACCATATTAGCCTCAAGAATGAAGCAACCAGGGTTCAGGTTTATAGAAGCCTTTACATCTTAATGATTTTATGCTCAGGCACATTCATTAGTCTGGGAAATACTCTGAAGAGAATCTTTGAAATTATATTTTTCTCATCTATGAGGTCTGGTCCCTAACTGCTGTGCGTTCCTACTCTGTGCCTGATAAGGTTGAGTGAATGCTCAATTTATATCTCAGTGGGAAAGACTTCCACATGTCAATGTATGTTTTTTGCAAATCTAAACCATCTGGTAATTCAGATGTTACAAATTTCAGTCATTTGTAAAAGGAGGTGGCAATTCTCCAAATACATACACAAAAAAAATACATATATAGAAAAAAGCATGTCAAATCACAAAGGAAATTGTCAAATGACAGTTAAACCAATCCACATTTTAGAAGCAGATGGCTATGCATTTCATTGGACCTCTAAAATATGCCATTAAACCAACTGTTTCTCAAAGGACATGTTCAACATTTATAGAGAAGAGAGGGATCGTCTTTTTCACAATGTATCCTTGGCTGGAGTGTTTGTCAAAGCCACTAACAAACCCATGACATTTAAAGACCTTGATCATCTGAGCTTGTGAGGCAAGGCAAACTGGCGATTCAACAAAAAAAGTAATAAGAACACATTTTTTTAGTTATTTGTATCATCCACCAAGAGTTTAACAAGCTGTTTCTACCACCACCATCCAATGTTGCTAATTCTGGACATAACAGGCAAGAGAGGGGAATGTGAAATGAGTTCAGGGAGGATACATAATTCGGACGGGGCTTGGAAATTACATTTTCCAGTGATTAAGCTATCATGCCTTGGCCTCAAAGTGCCACTGCAGGCAGATAAGATCGTAATTGTGTTAATCATACAGAACAACCTTGATTTAGATGGAGGCACTGATTAATGTTTTAAACGAAAGAGAGAACGTATACGAAAATCCGATTTTTACACTCTCAGGGAATGTTAGAGGTTTAGGCCTCACTAATTATTTTCAAGCAAAATCTGACCTCTAACAGAATAACTGATTAATTTATTGTCCTAGTCAGCATTTCCTAATGAGTTTGAAGAGGGTCAATAGTTATTAACTATGAATTCCAGCTAAATCTATATGCTTTGTGGTCTCCTCAGCGACATCAATCTGTCTCAGTGGTTGTTCCCTTCCTCTCTTAAACAGCCGTCGCACCCTCCTGCCTGTGTCATTGTACAGCCTGCCGTTAAAACCCAGACTGTACAAGAGCAGACAGTTATTTGAGCTCTATATAACGGTAAAATAAAAAGGCATTTTTCTTGCCTGGGTCTTTGAAATGGCCATATAAGAAGTGGATTCGGAGGACAGCGAGTGTCTCTTAATCACCAAGTTTCAAAGTCATTTCAATGCCACCCAAAAGCACATTAAAAACACATCAGGGGCTGTAAAATCAGGACTTCCCTGGAATTCAGGGACTTTTTTATAATTCACAAATGAATAGACTACTCATTTAGAGCTAGGGATACATTAGCTACCTCATAAGTTCTTAATTTGCTATCACATGATGTCCTGCCCTCAATTTCTATTAGAACATTGAAAACATTTCTGGGAAGAAATAAGAAAATGCATGATTCTTTACTAAAGCTCTGTTGTTGTCAAATATATATTATATTTAAAGGTGTTTTCAGTATTCCACAATAATTATTTTTGTTCAAATTTGAAACATCTTCCTGTAGCAGCCCTGAGCCATTGCCTCCATGTTGTAGCTTATCAAAGTAAAAATGGGGATGCTGTGACAAGAACTGTTCCTCAGCTGAAATAGGATTTAGACTGAATAGATTCAGTCTAATAGACTGTGCAGCCAGGCTCTGGTCCTGGCATCTCATCTCTCTATGTGATTAAATGGGAACCAATCACACCTGATTTGTCAATTTATCAACATATAACATGGAGGGGCATGTGGTAAAATAAATCATATTTTGTCAAATATGTGTATGCCTGAATTAGTCTCAAGAAAGAACCCTAGAAATTAGTCATCCACCAAGGTGGATAACACTTGATCTTTACCGTAGGACAGACAAGCGCACATATCCTGCAAAATCAGGGGAAATTTAAAAAATGGAGCAGGTATATAAGATGACAAGTATAAAAAAATTTATATATTATCCAGAATTTGTGACTTTGTCAATAGAAAGTTACTTTCACTATAGTAATCGGCTCATATTTATAAACATTTCACCTAGAAATTGTGTCATTATTTCACTCTAAAAAATGCTGGGTTTTTCAACCCATGTTTGGGTCACATACTGTTGGTTTAAAATTTTAAATAACATTTTTAAACCCAATGGTTGGGTTCGTCCAAATTAACAATTATTTTAAAACCCAGCATTTTCAGAGTGTTACTTACAGAGTGTATCTTCAGCTGCAGCTTTAAAATTTAATTCTATCCACCATATTCATAACTGCTGCATCACATTCAGTTATACTAAAGGCCTGTTCAACTATAAAGATAACTATAACGATAACTATAATAGAGTCCACACCAACAGATGATAACATTCTGTTTATTATACGTGTGAGCTGCTGTTCTGTCATCTGTCACTTTAAATTCTTGAGCCCTTAAAGCAGAATGGATTCTCACTGGCTGTAAATGTTTCTATCATTCATCAGATTCCAAAGATATTGCTTATGTGAGGATCCTGTTTGTGGACTTCAGCTCTGCTTTTAACACCATCATCCCATCACTCCTCCAGCCCAAACTAACTCAGCTCTCCGTGCCCACCTCTGTCTGTCAGTGGATCACCAGCTTCCTGACAGACAGGCAGCAGCTAGTGAGGCTGGGAAAATTCTCATCCAGCACCCGCACCATCAGCACCGGCGCCCCTCAGGGCTGTGTCCTCTCCCCACTGCTCTTCTCCCTCTACACCAATGACTGCACCTCTAAAGACCCCTCTGTCAAGCTCCTGAAGTTTGCGGACGACACCACAGTCATCGGCCTCATCCGGGACGGAGACGAGTCTGCTTACAGACTGGAGGTTGAACAGCTGGCTGTCTGGTGCAGTCTTAACAACCTGGAGCTCAACACGCTCAAGACAGTGGAGATGATCGTGGACTTCAGGAGAAACCCCCCTGCTCTCCCCCCACTCACCATCATGAACAGCACTGTGACTGCAGTGGAGTCATTCAGGTTCCTGGGCACCACCATCTCACAGGACCTGAAGTGGGACATTCACATTGACTCCACTGTGAAAAAGGCCCAGCAGAGGTTGTACTTCCTTCGCCAGCTGAGGAAGTTCAACCTGCCACAGGAGCTGCTGAAACAGTTCTACTCTGCCATCATTGAATCCATCCTCTGCACTTCAATTACCGTCTGGTTCAGCTCAGCTACCAAATCTGACCTCAGAAGACTACAGAGGGTAGTCCGGTCTGCTGAGCGAATCATTGGCACAACCCTCCCCACTCTCCAAGAACTGTACTTATCCAGAGTGAGAAAAAGGGCAAAGAAGAAGATCACTCTGGACCCCTTACATCCAGCACACTCCTTCTTTGAACTGTTGCCATCTGGTCGACGCTACAGAGCCCTGAGCACCAGAACGACCAGACACAGGAACAGTTTCTTCCCTCAGGCAATCCATCTCATGAACACTTGACAAACATGGAACACACAACACTATTACACATTATTTACTTAAAACACTTTCTTATATTTCAAATTTGCACACATAACTGTACATACAATTGTCTATATTATATATTGTTTTTTTGCTTTTTTTTTGCACTTTGTCTATCTTGTAAATTTGTATATTATTATTTTATTCTTTTTATTATGTGTCGTGTCTTGTCGCTGTCACTCTGTTGCACTGTGGAGCTTCTGTCACTAAAACAAATTCCTAGTATGTGTAAACAACATACCTGGCAATAAAGCTCTTTCTGATTTTCTTTCTGATCTGTGCCATTGCCATTATTTATCATTAGTTGTGGTGTGGACTACTATTCTTATATATATATATATATATTATAGTCTGTTTACATGACAACTGTGGTTACTAGTTGTTATATGGAAAACATAAGGAGTTATAAGTAGTGTAAAGATTTTTCTAAATGTTTCGTATTTTAACAAAAAAAAGGTTTGGAATTGACCAATAAATTGGAATAAATAATTTTCATTTTTGGGTGAACCACTGTTTTAAGCTTGCAACTCCAGGTAGAGCCACTATCGAGGGACCAAACGCTGCCTGTGTACACAACAAACAAATACAAATGTAAAGCATACAAAGCCTCTAATCACTGCAACTAATGAAAAGATTTGTGTAAAGATAAATTACTAAAACATCCATGCACGGACATGCCCTTGCTAAGGAACATTACTGATATCAATCCCAGTTACTGGTGGCTGTTATATAATGCTCTAAGTAAATAAACCCGGCATTATCTTAAACTTAACTGCACCACAATATGACAAATCCCTTGGGGAGATTAATAACACACGGTTCCATTTTAATAAGATTACCTGCTGCTTATGACATTACCACTGTAAAACACTAGCCTTTAAAATGATAATGCTAATAGAATGTGCAAAACTTAGTAAAAACTCCCTATGCCTACTAAAACACAGTTGTCTATATGCAACTGCAATGCACATACTGTATGTGTTACCTGTAAAGACACACATCATGTGTCCCCCATCAAGGGCTCCTGCTAAATTGCACAATTTTTATGAGCAGTCCCCCTCTCCCATGGACCAAAGAGTAGACTATACCCCTCTGATGATGGCTCTGATTTACATAGTACCAGAAGAAGCAGAACATTGTCCTCAGTGCCTGATAAATGGACACTCAGCTCAGTTTATGATGATGAATTGGGATTGTGCAATGAGAGCAGCAACCAGGAAAAAACTGCCCAAACTGAAAGCATTAGAAATCTGATGCTTGCATGAGCACATGAAATTCTGCATGAATTTTTCAGTCTATTTATGAATTGCATGTGAAATGATGGAGCTTCTCCAGCCTCTTCAAATGACTTTTTTCCATGAGGAAACTTCTGGAATAACTATCTAAACAGAGTGAAATGAACAAAATAAATCATTTCAATATTTATTGTGTGAAAAATATTTAAATTACAGCTATCCCAAAGTTGCAGCTCCTTTTCCACCTCAACAAACAGCTTTTCCTCAAATGTTAGTGTATGTCATCAAAGAGCTTTAGATGAGATATGAGACTTGTGATGAGGAAATCATCACATATCTCAAGCTCTTGCTCAAGCTCTATACATACATACATTTACAAGCTTATAGTAGGTTCATATCCACTATTTATGAGTAGTTTAAGGTGCACTACTAACTGACGAGCTGAGTTGTGCGACCTCACTTGTCATTGGCTGTGTTTCTAGTCTCTGTAATAGGCCATGGCCATTTGTTTTGATATGGGTAGCCGCCGTCCTTGGCCTTGAGTGGCCGTCTCTGGCAAAATGACATACACAGAGGCACTGGTGCCCTGCTATGCAAATAGCATTGGGAGATTTTAATAAAAATGAGCCAGATGAAATGAGTGTGGCAGCCTGCGGGAATTATACTGTCTTAATCACCGCCATCCCAGCCAGATAATAAGCGTAAAATGTTGGTTTAAAAAAATGAGTAAAGAATAAAATAATGAACTAATGTGGTCGATTTCATTCAAATGCTTAAATTATTTCCATAGCAGTGGTGGCATAGTTAAAGAACATCTTTTAAAGTGGCCTAATATGGATTATTATACGTTTCAGTGCTGCTGACACAGGACACAGATGTATATGACTTTCAATGCCAATGTTTAATTCAGCTTTAAATATAATCTGCATAATTTAGTGTGCATAACAATAAAGGCAGTGCAAAATGAGGTAATATTAGCTGGAGTTTAGAGGGTACTGTGATAGTAATGTTTTATTATTTTTGAGCATGTGTAATTTAAAAAATATATTTTTGGGGGTAGAATGGTGTAGTTATGACTAACTGCCTAAGTACATTTATGTTGCCTCTGTGCATTAAAACTGTTTTTGCCCCCTAAAGTACAGAACCTAAACTTTGGCTGTGAGAGCTTTGCTCTTCAACATATCTACTGAAATGCAACTATCATGCTCTAGAGATTCTACTCTGAATGAAGTCTCCTTGAAGAACACACTCAATTTAGAACGCACCCCACGACCCATGCAAGCACACACACACACACACACACACACACACAAGGGAACTGTCCCTGCTCACCCTCAAGTCTACCTCCCCAACCTCCTGCCTAGACACCAGCACTGCCTCATGGGAGAACACACGCAGCACGTCATAAAAAATGAAAGCGACTAAGTAGGCAGATGTAGCAGCCAGATGCTGCCAGCAGACTGCAGGATTATCAGCAGCCTAGTCTTATTTCATTTCGATATGAAATGGGCTGTCAGAACGGACAGGTTCACTGCTGGTCACAGTACTCATGTACAACAGTCAAATTTAGGCACACACTTCACTTGTTATAGAATGTGATGTACTTTACAGTTCGTTCTGTTATTTCTGGAGAAACTGAAAAGTTATATTTGTTTCAAAACACCAAATCACAAAAAAACGTTATAATGAATACACAGCAGGTGATAGAGAGGCAATATGTTAGGTGTAAATGTACACAAATGTAAATCTAGTTATCAAAAGTATGAAACATTTCATAAGTGCAGTTTGAGTAAGTAATGAGAAGTACTATTTTTTTTCTCTTGAACATAGATGGCACAAAATCTCATCTCAATACATTTAATCAATGCTCTTATTAATTATGTCATTTAATTAAATATTCATAATTTGTGAGATTTAGTCAGTCGAAATAAGAATTGGTGCAGCAGGCAGTAGCAAGTTGTTACAAGTGCTATTATATTTAAATTAATACTTATTATAATTCATTAAGTAAGTTATTATTCAATAATTACACGATTTATGATAGATGTACATCTCCATTAGTTAGATGTAAATGTACAGACATTTTTTCATTCAAATCTAATAATCTATAAATTAAAATCGGCTAATTGAGTGAAATCATTCGATTTGAATTCATAGTGTTGCTATTATGACATTTTTTTTGCAATTAAAATATGGGCAATTAAATATGTATAGCCTATATTCATATGTCTATACAGTACAGGCCTATAAGTTACATAATAAATGGACTGTTCTGAAAAATCGCTTTTACTGGGATTCTGGACTGTCTGTCATTGGTTCAACTACCGGTAAATTGTCAAAATAGATTTTTACATTGAATAACGTTGTTTAGTTTTCTCACATTTCGCGGGAAGCTGCGTATTTCCCTCAATCATACCCATAAAGACAAGGAGGTCTGGCTACTACAGCATAGGTTTGTCGAAAGCTGAAAGTTTGTTGCCATAAAATGAGCACAGAAAGGGTTTTTTTTACAAGCGAAAACAGAAAGCGACAGTTCCCATAATAAAACAGTAATCAACACCAGCTATTTTCTACTGTTTAACCTCATCTTTAAATCAATTATGTTTTCAATAATTAAAAACAACAGTGTCATATATGCTACTTAGCCTAGCTGCTGATATTTTTAGAATTTTCTATGGCTACTAACGTTAAACAGATAGATAGCCATCTGTGAAGCATACATACACCATTGGTAGTACCAAAGACTAAGGGACTTTGGTAGTACACCGCCTCAAATCACCACCAGATTAATCCGCGCAGAATAGCGTAGTCGAAGCGCAATTACAAACACAATGTTCCTCCGCAAGTTACTTGCAGATTTATGCATCAACCGCTAGAGGGCCATAGTGTAACAAAGTGTATCTTTAATAGAAACTAAACATTTTCCAGATATTTTACATATTTATAATACATTTTTTTACTTCATAAATTGTGTCTTTATACATAGAAAAGGGTCCCTCACAAGAAGATGATCATATTTGGGGGTCTATGTTATCAAAAAGTGTAAAAACAGGCTACCATAAAATATCCTCAGAACAAAGAATGGAGCTTTGTGAATATATATACAAGTTTACAGTTTTAACTATTAATTGGACTATATTAGCATATCATTTCCTTCTACAAGCATTGTGTTCTCTCTCATGCATTGAAATGAAGATGATGAGTCCAGGCTATAAACGCTGAGCTGTTTAACTTTAATTTCTTGTGGTGGCAGTCAAAGTCAATATAATGGTCAATGGCCCATGCATCTTGAAGGTTCATTGACCCTAATTACACTACATGCAGCAGGTCTATGCATAAGTCTGTTACAATTAAAATAATACACAGAGGGGGAGGTAACAGAGATGAAATAAGAACAATTACAAAATGTAGCCTTTGTCAGAGGCAGAAAGGTCAAGATAATGTATGTAGTTAAATTAGAGATGAGGCCGGAATTCATTTAATTAGCCAAACAACCTTAATTTATGGTCACCAATGGACATTTAATCATTTCTAATTGATTAAACTGTTTAAGTGTCTCAGATTTAGTGCAGATACTAAATACAGAACTTTTAATAGTTTATTTTTATATAGTTTTAGGAAGGATGTTACTTATAACATTTACCTGTACAAAGTATTTGTATCTCGTTTTCTATATTTTTCCATTACAAAGACCCATAGGCCTTCTTTTTTTTTTCTTTTTTTTTTTTTGCACATTAGGAGACTAATGTCCTGCTATTTTTGTTTCAAACTCAACTGTTTGGTGGGGAAAAAAAACAGTTTAGTGGAATCTTTCAATGGTTCACCTAGTTTATCAAAATAGCTTTTATCAATACCCAGAAGAAACACAAGCATGTGACACATCAGCACTGATCTAATGCTAATGCTGCTGGAAAGTGGACAGGGCCAATTGAACATTAGTACTATCCCTGCTTAAATGGTCATGTAAAGATCAATTTCATCCTTGAGAAGTAAAATTGTGTCATATCTCATTACATCTTTATGCAGATGCATTTGAATTATTTTCAGGCCTGCGGGTTTCAGAATCATTGCTGACGTATTCTCATTTGAGAACCAAAACCATAAACCATAACAAATGAGTGTTTCATTTCACGTTCATGTAATAATGCATAGTGTATTTTGTTTTATTTTGCCCGTGACCTATTAGATCGTAGTGCTCGGCATGAAAAGGGAGATCCGTCATAATCAAATGCCTTGTATATGAAAATGCATAAAGTTGTTAAAGATATGGTGCATCATAGTGAATAACTGCAGCAACATTTTTACACATCAGTGTTGGGAAGATTTTTAGTTTTATAATAATAATAATCTTGGAATCTTACATAAAACTACCACATTGCCTGTTAACCGGTAAAAGATAAAAATCTGCTTATAGATAAACAAAAGATAAAGATAAATACTGCCTAACTACCATCATACTCAAAATGTAGTGAAGGGAGTATCATCAAAGACTTTATACAAAGACAGTGCACTCATATTACTATGAATGGGAGAAAGTGCAACCTGCAATGGTGAACATGATTTCACCAAGTACAACATGTTCCTGCATCTTTGAACATCAACATCTTTGAATCAATCAGATTTAAGAGACAAGTTTGCAGTTTGGTTAAGTTTAGACTTACAACCAGGGTTAGGTGCTTCTACATCAGTGTTATTCTATCATTTCCCTCTGCTTTTAGGGATAAGCTAAGGGTAGGGTTAGGTTTAGGAGTATAGGGATAGGCTTAAGACTATTTTCGGACAGGAATGTTGTTCCAGGATCAACAAAATATATATATCTTACAAAATCAAGGTGAACAATGCTATATGGCAGAATAAGTCCCCCCTCTCTATAAAAAAGATTCAATAGCCAATTGGCCCTTCGCTGAGAGTTTGATTGACAGGCGATCTTACCAATCATAATGCAGAATCAGCCGCTATGTCCGACAAAGCAGTTAGTAGATTAACATCGGTGGACTTGAACTTGAAAAATGGTGTGTACTGACGTCTTTCTGCAGTTGAAACAACATTTCTTCTGATGTTCATTCATGTTTATTTGATGCTATAATTGAACTAGTAGGAAGAGATGGTCAGTTTACGAGCTGTTTGAACTGAGGCACTACAGTGATCTGTCAAGACACATTAAAGAGCCAAAAAACGGTTTATATTATATACATTTCTTTAAAAAAATTACAAAATTTGAGACTTTGTTTCATATCAAAAGTAACCTGCTCTGTCTTGTCTGTCAGTGTACTCTTTGCTCCGCAATGTATTTTTCACTGCGTGAAAACATGATGTCTGTTGCTATGGCTTGTCGGACATAGCAACAGTAACTAAAGGGGGCGGGTCTTTGCAAACGGTCAATTGGTAAAGTTATTACATCACTGTAGCTGCACTGTAGCTGCCTAATTCAAAGATTATAGAATAACACAAGACGCATCACTTGTATTATTATGAATGGGAGAAAGTGCAACCCGCAATATGATGGAATAAGTCCCGCCTTCTAAATAAGAGCCAATCGCTGATTGGAAAAGTCATTGTGTCACTGCAGTGGCCGTTAGAAGCTCTGATTCCTATAGAAACAGTCAGATGCGCGCTTCCTACGGAGATGCGCACTTAGGACTGCGCATGCACATTAGCTTGATCCAGCCTGAAAAATGCCATTTTTTGTCATGATTCGAGCATTTAGAAACAAAATTTATGAGACACTTGTCAGATTTCATTGGTGATTTAAAATATGAAATTTTAATTGAAATCTTGGCAAACAGCTTTGGAGAATTTGATGTTTCCCCATTCAAAGAGATAGGAGCTGCACCTGCATGCCCGAGAGGCATTTCAAAGATGGCCGCCAAGTGAAATGACTTGTCTTAAAGGGACTTTGCTTTAGAAGCTCCGGATGCTGTAGAAACAGTCAGCGTTCTGAGATGCATGCTTATGACTCCACATGTGCACTGGCTGGTCCATCCTGAAAAATGGTTCTTTTAAGAACTGTTCACTGAAGGTTTCTTTTGGGGAACCCAATAATGGTGTAGTTATTCCCCAATACACATACACCATATTTGGCATCAGTCTATCCAGTGAAAATAACTGTCAATCACTGTGAAAATCAATGGCTTTCACAGTACAACTGAATGTTTAAATCATTCCCTGAAGCTCATCTCTTCCAAATCACATTGACTTGAATGGCTGCCCTTAAAAGTGCTCGGGAGGAAAAGGAGAACACCAAAATCTAGTGAAGTATCTGATCACAGCAAGAGAGAGGACTGTGTTTGATTTAATAACAGGAGATAAAGATTCACCTCCTGGCCTTCTGTGAAAGAGGTTTAGAAAGTGAGTATCAGAGGCTTATTTTCACAGTATTACTCCTGGCTCTTGCTATTTGAATCACTAAATGGTCAGCACAGAATGACTCTGGCACACAAATTTCAAGCAGCTTAAAATGTACAATGATCTGTGCCACATTAAATATTAATATATTATTTAACAACAATTAATAACAATAATAATAATTGTGTTTGTTGATATTACTATGAAACATAATACATTTAAAAAATAAATAGAATTATTAAATGTATGAAAATATAATATAATAGGTTACAGTAAATACTGAGTAATTTGCATGTACTTACTATAGAGTTACAGTTAGGGTTAGGGTTTGGTTTAGGGTTATTTACTTGTAATTATGCATAATTTACTGTTATTACTATAGTAAGTACATGTAGTAACGTGTAACTATAGGTCACCTTAAAATAAAGTGTTACTGCTTGTTTTTTAATAACAAAACAAACAAACAAAGAATATATTTTTGGCAAATGTAAAGGCCCTTTCCCAACAGAAATGAAATGAATAAGTCTCAGGCTGAAGGAAATGCAAATTCACACCTGTACTAAAGTCGTTTATTAGTATGGTTGAATTGAATCATCGAAGGAAAGCAGCAAAAAATAAATAAAGTGAGATTAAATACATATATTTGTATTTTATAAAACGGATAGTTCCGGCCCTTGATTCTGATTGGTTGAGCGGCGTTCGAAGCCGTTGTAAAATTCCCGAAAACATACAGCTGACCGCATTACATAAGTATCGCTGCGCCACTGAGTGTGAATGTTGCTGCGTCAGTCAATAAATGGGAAAACAAAGTAACTTGCGTTACTTATTTGAAAAAGTAACTCAGATATTTTGTTGTAAATTTAAAAGTACTTTACTCGTTACTTTAAAAAAAGTTATCTGATTACATAATACGTAACTCCCGTTACTTGTAAATCACTACCCCACTGATAATCTACTATTATGAAAAATCAATAAATAATGTTAAAAATGCAGACACTTTACTTTTTTACTCTGAGTTAAACATGTTATCTGTAGGTAAATGTAAACTGCTATCAAGATGTTATTGCTTCAAAGAATTACCATGAAATTCCCTGCCTCGACTGTCTCCTCATCCCACAATGTTCTACCTGTGTATAAAAGACAATATGACTCACAAATTCAAGCTGCTTTAGCCTACTGAGGAAAACAACTGGGCTTTGGTGGTGCTTCTGTTATCATAACATTGGCCATATGGCCAGCAGGCAGAGTGAACGGGATGTGATGCTCTCTGATGTCTTTGTATTTCCTGCATCTATTAAGTGCTTTGTGAATCAAGGCTTTAGTGGCCTTTGGATAAGAATGGTACAAACCACTTTGGCAGAATCCGTCACACTCAGAAAGGTTGGTCTCTTGAGCTGAAGTCTTGTTGGATGTGCTTGTCTACTCTGCCATGGCTGGTGGCCATTTTAAGCAAACTAATGTGGCAAACCATTGGATAGCTGGCCACCAGAGGGACACTCTCCAGCTGTTGTTTGGACCACTTCTATGAGGCGTGCTGCATGTTCATGCACTTCATTAACCTCAGTCGTAATACTGCAGACTGGGGCCAAATTAGGTAAACACAAAGTTTGAGGAAGAAATCTTTGTACAAATGAGCTCTTGCATGATGCCAGAAAGTTTCAACGTAATGTTACAGCATAAGTTAGTGCAGCGCTACTCAACATGTGACTTCAAAACTATGACGTTAACTGGTAGAGATTCTGTTGAACCGTTTATAGACCTTAGTCAGGTTAGATGCCATATGGAATTTAATGAAGCTGTAACAAGGCTGTGAGGGACAGACTACAGTATTTACAATGGCATGAAGGTCCTAGATCATGTAATAATTACAACTCACAACTTTTAAAACTATTTCACAGACTTTTTGTCTATACTGAAAGTTTTTTCCCCCCGTAAAAACGTTTCTTCATCTGAACAACCGGTATTTTGTTAAACAACAGTACAATCCATTAACACTGTACTTCTATACTTCACAGTCTTATTTCATTCCTGTCAAAAATTTAATATGGCGCAACCCTGATTAAGGTCTATACTGAGGTATATACACTTGCGAGATCAAGAAATCACCTGAATCATCACGATAATCTACTCTGCAATGTCTCTTATGTGATTTATGTGATCAAAAATACAGAAAAAAACCCCCAGATAATTGTAAAATATTATTACAAATTAAAATAACTTAAAATATTGTAATTTATTTATGTAATTTATTTATCATAAAATGTATTCCTGTGATGGCAAAGTTACATTTTCAGTCTTCGGCTTCACACGATTCTTCAGAAATAATTCTAACATGCTGATTTGCTGCTCAAGAAACATTTCTTATTATTAATAATGTTGAAAACAGTGAAGCTGCTTAATATTTTTTTGTGGAAACTGTATACATTTTTTCAGGATTTTTTGATGAATGGAAAGTTCAAAAATGTATGATGTGCTTATGTTTGAAATGCATATATTTTTATGTATTTTGTAACATTATAAATGTCTTTATTGTCACTTTTGATCAATTTAATGTGTCCTTGCTGAATAAAAGCATTCATTTCTTTAATATATATATATATATATATATATATATATATATTATACAAAAATTTGCACAGTAGTGTATACACACACGTTTACTTGTTTATCTATCTAAATGGGGACATTCAATAGATTTAGTTTTTTAAATATAATTACCTTATAACTAGATGTATATTTAAATGGGAAAAAAAGTCTATGGAAAGTCCCCATTTAGATAGCTCAGTAAACATGTGCATCTGTCTTCAACTTTTGTCATTTATAATTCTTATTTTACTTCAAGATGTGTGTCAAGCTTTGTGTCTGTTTTTGTGTCACACAGGGCTGGAATAATGTCCAAAACCGCTAATTTTCAGTTGGGTAACCAATAGTAATGATTTACAGAAAAATGACAAAATATGGAGATATGAGGTTTGTGCCTGATATTTAAAATTGTGTTAATTAAGGTAGTAAGACAGTAATTGTCTTACAGTGTTTTACTATTAGAGTGAAATAATTATAATAATAACAATAATTAAAATGATTGTAATTGGACGTGCGAGCATATAGGCACGTGCCTTGAATGTCTATACGTAAATCCGCCCCTGGTGACACACAGAGTGGGACAGAAGCTGGCAAGATCTCGGAAGTCACATTATTCATAGAGCAACAGTGCAGTGCAGCTTGAGGCCAGAGAAGCAGCCAACTGTTCACAAGCATCACTCTGCAAGATTAATATGCACATCCCCTATCTCTCAGCTGGCACCCAGCAGCACAGAGCTCTGTCCTCAACTGCTCTACAGTAAGTGAAAATAAATGAGACTGATACTAAAGCACAGCAAATCATAAGAAAAAATTAACGATACTAATAATATGGAAACTGTAACAATATCATATCCAAAAACCTTAAATCAACTCATAACTGATCACAATATTTTTAAAAATATTATCTTTGCTAGACAGCAGTGTGGAGGGCTTTGAAATGACTCATAGGGAGCTGTAACAATATGAAAGTAATAAACATGAACCATCAAATATTCGCATTATTGCAAAAACAGCACAACATATTCTATTTGAAGTACTTGAACTAATTAGTTTAATGATTTAATTATTCATGAGGCCTTAGCACAACTCGAAACTTTTTACAAATGAATACAAATGAAAGAGTCCCACTTTAGGCTCTAAGTTTCCTCTTGGGTTTTTTGTCTATTTTGTATGCTCGGTTTTACTATCTACTGTATCTCTTTGCTCTCACAATGACTGTGAACTCAGCCAGAATCATTAGCTGCTTTGGCTGTGTGGTCTACGGCTGGACAACCGCACACAGAAGTTGGACGGCTCATTGTCTGGATGCGATCCTGATACCATGCCACTGGGCTTTGAATGGTCCAGCACTGGAAGCTGTCCTGGTAACACTGATGATGAAAGCTACGAACAACAGCGTGCTATTATATGAAGCTGGATATGTGGATTTATGTGTTCGGTCTATAGAGCTCTATAATAATGAGCTGATGAGTCACTCCTATGATTCTTTCACAGATTATGAAAAACTGATGCTTCTCATAGCCTTGTAAACAGTATAGTATAACGACAACAAAATCTGCACCTGATATGTTTAAAACAACAGCTTTGCTGGTCAACAGTGTGTTTTGGATGCTGGTCCACAGGTGTGCTGTTGGCCTTACCAAGTTTCTTTGAAATGATAATAAAAGCATGCACATCTAGAAAAACAAAGAAATTGTGTATGTGCTCACTGCTCAACCAAAAATAGAAATATAGACAAATATATATTTGCTGTTTTCTTTTTTTCACATTTGGCAATACGAAGCCACTATTATTATTATTAATATTTTGCGGTTTTAGTTTTTAATAGATGTTGTTTTTGACCTTTTGCATCATTTATATTACAATGATTTTTATTGTACTACTTCTACTGCTATTNTAATAGATGTTGTTTTTGACCTTTTGTATAATTTATATTACAATGATTTTTATTGTACTACTTCTACTGCTATTATCATCACATCAACATTATTACTTACAATTTATGCAAAATAAAGCTGTGGGGCTCGGAAGTGCACCAAGGTGTGTGTGTGTGTGTGTGTATGTATGTGTAAATGTATTATATATATATATATATA
>RJVU01057109.1:10574733-10592236 GCA_003731715.1 Anabarilius grahami
GGCCAGCCCACTCCCCATTCACCCCCAGAGACGCTGAGCGTCCGTGGGCGGGACATAACCGCAGCGTTTATCCAATGACCGTCTAGTTTCGAAGCGCTGAAAAAAACCGTTCAAAGCAGCCCCATTGAGGTCAATGGACGCTGGGCTTCAATAGGGAAATGCACTGTGACGCTGCGGGAATGTATGAGAAGGAAATCGAGTCAGCCGACCTGCTATGTGTAACTGATTCTGAACGAACTCGTCTTTGAGATGAACGTTTTCTAACGCATTTTTAGTCAATAAAATGTTAATACAATAGTACATATTTGACCATTAATTTTGTGACATTATAAGGGAAGCCGAGCTTCCCTTGCAGTCTTAAAGAAATCGTCCCTGCTACACCGGTGTGGACACTGCACTTCAGAATCACAGATTCTACGTCTTGAAAGTATGACCAATATAAGACTTTTCACTGGAAAATATCAGCTGAACAAGTAAGTAACATTTCTGCCACTTCTGTTCTGACCAACTGAGGAAAAAAGCATTAGGCCTACAATAAATCGCACTGCTGATTAAATCTAACGATCGCTTAGCTCGGATCACGCCAAAACGTGCAAATTATTATTACTGTTATACTTTGTTCTCAAATTGTTAATTTGTTAACATCAGCATTGCGTGACTATCCCTGCGTCTCAATCAGCTCCCTAGGTCGTGAATCAGTATATCATGTAAATGAATGTGGACGATTCCCTGATCAGTGCCCTGACTACTGAACTAGGGAGCTGATTGAGACGCACGCTATGTGTATTTAGTGTATATTAGCGTTACCTGTAGAGTTCAATTCCTGTAGCCACTCCACAGTCCAAAGTCTTTTGCTTATTGACTACGGGTGAATCTCCAGTTGTCACTGATGATTGTCAGTGTCAGATTGACGTTTAATTATTTCAGCTGCTGTGAGAACAGGGTATAAATGATCCGCTACAAGCAGCATCCTCACATGATAAAACCGACTTGCCTGGACTCCTTTTTTCTGTTTACGGACGTGACGTAATGACGCAAAGACGAACTGCTGCATGCTCGAATTTCCCTCGGAAATCCACCAGGTCGCTCTTATTTTAAAACATTATTACAAGCTTACCGTTGTGAATCCGGCTAAGATAAGGAGATAGTTTTGAACACTGGCTGGTTATGTACTTGCTCAAAAATTGATTTTGGATAATTTTTAACCAAAAAAAGTTGCAGCTTTAAATAAGGTGGATAAAGATGGCAGATTTCAAACCATGACAACTTAATAATTTAAGTTCAGTCAAGACCATTTACTTTAGTAATAAAGAGTTATGCAAACTGTTCGTTTTTTTTAAACAGATCTATTTAAATTAATATTGGTAAAAATACGACCTGCCCAAACACATTTGAACTTTACAGATAATAACAAAATCAAAGATGATCTCCACAAGCTGACAGCAATATAGCTATGTGTATATGGGAAAACTCTTTTTCTCTATACTTTTCACACTTTCTCTCAGGAATAGCCAAACAGACTGTCCACCAGACTGTCTATTATCCTCCTGCCCTTCAAAATAAAGAAGGCAATATAGCAACTGTAAAACCTAGTTATCAAATGGAACAGCAATATTACTTTTACAATAACTTCTGTTTCTGTACTTTTGAAAATGTATTTAATGACACAGGGTGAAAAAATAATCTTGCTTCAAGCTATCTTTCAGATAAAGAAATATCATTGGAAGATAAGAGACCTTTCCAGACATTCTGTATGCAAAACATTGTTTACAGTGCAAGGGATGGTAAAAAAGAAAAAGGGAATATTTTTCACATTCATTCGTATTCTGTTGTTCTTTTTTTTACATGCTGACTTTGTTTTTTAGAAGTTCATTTTCGAAAAAGAATTAAAAAAGGTTTAAGGGTGATGTTGGGGTAAACAGTGGAGGGAATTAATAACCTCCAAACACGGACTCTATGCCTCATAAAATCTTTTTTATATTAAAATAACAAAAAGGAAGTTCAGAGGTGCTAAGCCATGGGGATTTCAGCTCACAAAGCTTGGATCAGCGTAATTTAATTTAAAAAGGTTTTAACATCCTCTCATCTCCATAAATAACTGCCTGTTTTATATATGCTATTCATAATTTATCTTTAGCACCGAAGCCCCCAGTGCAATTTCTGCTGAAAGAAATTTTTAGATTTAACAATAGACACTAATCACGTGTCTCACCTCTATCAAATCCAATTTGTACTCAAGGATAATCAGAATATTCATTACAATTAATTGATTTCTGGACATTTTATTGTCTTAGAGATCTTTTAAAGCAAAAACTACACTATAACAGTCTATCATCTTACTTTCAGTGTGCCAACATGATCTTTCTCCAGCAGAATTTGAGGAGGAGCAGGAACCACGCTGTCAGATGGCTGTTAAATGTTCATTAAATAAACATCTTAAATAAATGTTTTGATTCTGAGTTTTTCTGGTAGAACAGTAGTTTTACAATGGTTGTGACACAAAAATGTGTTATGTAGTCTGTAACTTTTAAAAGGCTCTTTTTTTGTTGATGCTAAAAACTGCATTCAACCCAACTTTTTGATATAAATTCATCTGCGACTTGGTAATATGGCTAATTTGAATGAATTCTTTGTGCATTAATACAATTTTACAAAATTTTCCATTTCAGTTGGGCTGTGTAAATATAGATTTTTCGATTTTAAACGGTTCTTTTTGAAAAAGCAATATTGATTCTTAGTCCCAAGAATCGATCTTTCAGCTGTTTTCAGATGATGAATGAACAAAGCTTTATAGCGTATCTCCCATCCAATAAATCACAATAAGAATCGTTACTTCTGGTATGAAAAAGTATCTGCTTTCAAATGATAAGAAATATTACAAAATTCAAACAATAAATACTGTTTTGGCGCTCTTTAATGTGGTGAGACAGCTGGCTGTAGCGTCTCAGTTCAAGGGAAGCGACAGCTCGAAGCGCATGTGAACTGAACATTTCTTCTGCTTTGCAAGTAGTTACAGCACGAATGAAACATGAATGAACATCAGAAGGTATGCTGAAAGATACAGTAAACTTACCGAAATCCCTATCATGTCACATCAGCTTGTAAACAATTCCACAATGTTACATTAATCTCATAAAAGCCATTCAAAACTTGTTAATCAGCTAGAAAATTCTAGAGATTTTATTATTATAATGTTTTTATTATAAAAACTTCCTTAATTTTAAAGGCACAATCTATATTTTTTCACCACTAGGGATCGCTAATCTCTTCAAAACAATAACAAAGGCATAGACTGATAACGCAGTGAATGAGCGTGGAATCATGGAACTTGTCGTCATGCCGATAGATCTAATAATGTTTATGGGAAAACTGTGTGAAGCAGGGCGTGGCCGAGAATCGCGGGCGCGATTGCTAATGAGAGACAGATACCAGTGCCACACGCGAGTCCCGGGGGATATAAAGGAATGAGGACATTTCATTCTACCGAACTACTTGCAAGTGCTGAAATACTTCTCATACAGGTCAGTTTATTTGACAAATTAAAATTGTGAGGTAACACAGCACTATTTCACTTTGTCTAACATTACACCATCTCGAAAATGCCGATTATTGATCCTCGCTTTATTTCTCCTTTTGTCCCAAAGTTTGCTTGCCATGGTCCATAATGTTTGAATGAAACAACAGAGTGTCGCTATACGTTACACAGCTGTCCACGTCTGTTATACTGCATAGTAAGCATGGCAAGCGGAAATCGGGGATAATGCAGACATTATGTCATTGACAGGTGACAAGTGACAAGGGATGGGCACCATTTAAAATTGTGAATTTCTCTGAATTTACAAATTCTTGGAAACATTTAGGATAATGTAAGTACACAATTGAACAAAATCTATAACACTATGCAAATGGTTTTTGGATATTTTAATATAAAAATCTTACATATTGTGCCTTTAAATGTAAGTAGCCTACAAATCATTTAATTTTAACCTAATATTATAGGGCTGTACCAACTGGGGTTCCCTGTATAGTTTACAGCATTAGTTGAGAGATATTTTTTTCCTTGAGGAAATTTGCTATATACTCTACCTGATACGTTCCAGTCAATTGATGTTGAATCGAATCTAATCGAATCTGTCTCGATCACCAGCTGGAGTGTTCTGGTTGTCCACTAGAGGGCACTCCACCCCAGACTACTGTCATTCCCTCATAGACTTCATTCCCCATAATCCTTCGCCTGAACTCATCATCACTGATTGTCTACAGCTGTGTCTCATTACCTCTGCCTATATAAAGCCTGGTTACACAGTCACTCTTTGCTAAGTCTTGTTTGTGTCGCACTGCAATTCTAAACCATAGAATCATGTTTCTCTCATGTCCTCTGCCTGTTCCTTGGATTTCCCTGTTTGTCTCAGCCCTGTACTCTGTTTGGATTGTGTATGACCTTTGCCTGTTCTCACTACGATTGTGGATTACCCTTTTAATAAACCACTGCATTTGGATCCTCAGCCTTCGTGTCTCTGCAGTTTGTGACAGAATCGTAAGCTTGTGAATCGATATCTAATCAAATTGTGAAATTTGTGTCTTTGCCCAGCCCTACTTTTCAGCCTATGCCATAAACATTTTTCTTTTGATAAATGGCAGCTTTAGAGTAACATCATACAATAAACTCCACAGTTATCAAATACATTTGAAAAACAGAACCAAAAACATGAATCTAAACATGACATTTTTCAAACGTTTGAGGTCCAGATCCTAGTGCTGCACTGTGCCGGTTGCCATGACACTGCATTTTAGGTGCATGCCACGTTATATTCAATTTGACGGGGAAGTGGTGCAGATCGCTGGCCCTGCCAGTCTATCAATTCCTTGTCTGAATGAGTGTGTCCTTCTGATTAAAGAGGAGAAAGTCTGGGTCCAGCCGGCTATAGGGCCAGCTCAGATGGGCCCTATTCAACCCGGATTTAATGAAAAACATTCGAAATACTGGGAACTGGAGACATTTAAAAACCCTGTATCTAAGAGGGCACAGAGCTGACATGGAAACAAGAACCTCTCTCTCTGAACTCCCAATAGGAACAGTAGTATGAAAGGAACAAAATGTAATGAGTGCTATTAAAAAAAAAGAAAGTTGAAAATGTAAAATGTCATGCTCTCAAGTACTAATTGCATTGGCTTACGCACACTATATTTGTTCATATACAGTACAGTATAAGCTTAGGGTCTGGAGAGGAAGTGGTCAGTATATGAAGCTCTATTATCGCAAAAGATTTCTCAAGCTATAGCCCCTTTACTGATTTAAAAAACCCAATCTATAATAGAGGCACAGTACGAATTCAAAGTCCTTATTCAAGTTGAAGGCTTAATTCAAAAAACAAACATGAACCCGTTGACACAGAGTAATTACAGTCGATGTCTGCTCATCTATCAGCTCTTTGCAAGCACATCCATAATGACTTAATTGCATGATTGTCACACAAATACCCCCATCTACCTCATTTACCTCTCTGAGGTGCTTCTGCCAGTCTCTATTTTCACCATATTTCACCAACAGAAAAAAGAAAGTCTGTCTATGAGCATTAGTTAATCGTTTAGAATTTTGAAAGTGAAATACAAAGAGCCGGTAAGAAATAATTGATGGGATGTTAATTGATTTTAACCCATTACTGCACAACACAGTAAAATCCAGTGGAGATTTTCTTCGCATGGAGGCCAGGGATGGGAGTGTTGCAGTGGAACAACACTTCAGTGGACGGTGATGATTAATAACTGCCGAAAGCAGAAGGGATCAGCGGTGACTAATGACCAGGTGTGGCAGTTGATTTAATCAATCAAGAGCAGAGTTTAACCTAACCAAGCACCCGTCACCATGAGCCGACCATTCGTCACAACACCTCCAAAATAAATTGGAACAAACATGTTCACTCTTAAAAATAAAGGTTCCAAAAGGGGGTTTTCACAGTGATCCCATAGAAGAACCATTTTTAAACGAACAGTTCTTAAAAGAACCATTTATTTTTCTTAGTATGAAGAATATTTTAATAATCTAACGAACCTTTTTCCACTGTAAATAACCTTTTGTGCAATAGAAAGCTCTTTATTCTGTGGGACACAAAATTTCACTGTTTTTGTTCATACACCCTTAAAAATAAATGTTCTTTGTTGTTATCTGTTTCCACGAAGAAACTTTAACAAACATGGAACATTTCCCATGTAAAATATGTTTACAAAAGGTTCTTTAGATTATTAAAATGTTCTTCAAACTGAAAAAAAGTGGTTCTTTTAGGAACTATTTACTGAAAGGTTCTTTGGCTAACCCAAAATATTTCTTCCATTGCTTTGCTGTGAAAATCAATGCAATGAGTATACAATGCAAATCAGCAGGATCCAGAATCTACTGACTTTTATTGCACTGTATGGACATTAAACAGACATTTTTCAAAATATCTAATAGAAAAAAGAAAGTCATACAGGTTTGGAATGACATGAGTAAACAATGACAATTTTCATTGGTAACACTTTACAATAAGGTTCATTAGTTAAACATTAGTTAATGTATTAACTAACATGAACTACCCATGAGCAATATATTTGTTACTGTATTTACTAATCTTTGTTAATGTTAGTTAATGAAAATTCAGTTGTTCATTGTTTGTTCATGTTAGTTCACAGTGCATTAATAATTTTAACAAGATTTTAATAATGTGTTAGTAAATGTTGAAATTAACATGAACAAAGATTAATAAATGCTGTAGAAGTGCACTTCATTATTAGTTCATGTTAACTAATGTAGTTAACTAATGTTAACTAATGAACCTTATTGCAAAGTGTAACTTTTTCATTTTTGATTGGACTATCCCTTTAATTGCTTTTTAAAAAAATGTATATAAGGGGGCCACTTAGGAGCTGTTTTTAGTTGAAAACAACACCGTTTTCAACTAAAAACTGAAACTTTTTATGTGTTTGGCCATTCATTTACATGACAATGGCATTTTGGGGGCCTGAAAACACAAGCTTTTGAAAACAGGTTTCAAAGTGCATGCTTTTGAAAACGATACCGCTATCGTCTCATATAATGCATATTACGTGTTTCTTTACAAAGTGACATCAACTACTGGCCTGGCATGCATAATACAGCATTTTAGTCGTTTTCGCAGATCTGTGTGATCGGGGATCGTTTTGACAATGTTGTATGTACGAGAAAAACAAAAAGGAACAACGTTTGTTTTTAGTACACCGTTGTCATGCAAACATACCCTAAGTTAGAGTTCCTAAAGACTGGCCCAAAAAATTTTATTCATGTACTTAGGGTTGGCTTTAATTGCATTTGGTGCTCAAGTCTTAAGGCCAGTTCACACCAAGAACAATAACTATAAAAGGCCCGTTTACACCATATAATGAAAACTATAAAGATAACAAAGATATAGTTCTAAAAATCATTCTAAATATAAAAGAATAGCACTGTTCACACCACAGCTATAATGATATAGAGAAACGATATCGTTGGGATCACTTTCAGAATGATTTTTTTCAGCTGTTGAACGATAAAACACTGACAGCCAATCAGAATCCATTCTAATGTAAAGGCTCGCGCGTTTAAAATGGCAATGTAACATAAAATTACCTCAGGTGTCCAACGCTAGTTTCGACAACATTGTCTTGCTTCCTTTGAAGTTGCTGTGATAAAGACTAGGCGTTTTTATTCCACTATATTCGTCAGGTAAATTCACAGTTAGATTAGATCGATTACACTAGGTATTCACTCGAAACATAGCATGCTGAGGACATCTGCTGGTTAAAGCCTTATAAATGCAACAAGAAAAGCAAAACATGTTGTAAACACTTTGAAACCGCAGAGAGTGAGCTTAGAATAAACAGACCATTATTGTTCATAGGTGTGGACACAAATATAGTTATTGTTATCTTTATAGATATCATTCTTGGTGTGAGCGGGCCTTTAATGTTGGTCCTTGCACATGATCTTTGTTTGAAGCAGACAGTCCAACCTAATAATGAGTGTCCTGGTATATCCAATTACAGACTTCTACTTAGTTTGGCTGCTGTCCTGCTCTCAGAATTAACTAAAGGTGATTCATTGCAAGTGGATATTCATGACAAAAAATGCCTTAATGAGGAACACGAATTGGACCCATTCGAAATGGCCTCTCTCTGGAACAGTTAATTTTTGTGAATAAATGTTACATTGGCAGCAAACAGAATCTCCAGCTTGATTCTTTCTGCTGCGTGGGTGGCGCGTGGAACCCTGGGAGATCTGTGCTGCTTTTTACCTTTAATTATACATCCCAGGCATGGTTTGACAAAACTTTAAGTCTACTAGATGCTATTGTTGCAAAAGTTTGGATAAAAGTCTGCTCCCTCAAGCTACCGCTGAACACAAGCGGGAAGACACTAATGACAAGAACTGAATAAATAATAAACGATCAAAACGCCATCTGTACTCCCACAGTATTTGTATTTTCTAGAGAAGTGGCTTCTAAAGAAAGTTATTACACCCAGAGGCTTGGTGTCGTACAGCAGGGATTCCCAACCAGGGGTACATGCACCCCAAAGGGGTAGTTAAGCATGTTCCAGGGGGTACTTGGAATGATTTTGCTTTGTTAAACCAATAAAACAGAAATTGCGACTTTATGGCTGACAAAATATTCAAATAATTAACCATTAATCAAGTGTATTAAAGCACTGTGTCGCTCGAAGGTGATATTTCATGATAATTCTAGCATATAAACACTGGCTTTCTGTTAAACGTTCAATCTGGGTTTCATTTCCAAATAAAGTTAGGTTTTTCTCAGGAAAAGTTTCTCCACATTTGCCCTCAAAACTGTCAAAAGTTGCGAAAGACAAACAAGTTTTCTTGAAGAACAGGTGTCTCCTTAAAAATGAGAACCGAGAAGAAAATTTGATGTCTATTTTTCAACCACAAAATCAATAGCCTATCTTTTAGTTTAAGGGGGGAAATCGTTGTAATAAGAAGCATTTAATAGTAATTACATTGCTAAATGATATCTAGTGTAATTAGGTAATATCACAAAAACAAGAGTGCAATTGTTCATTTAGGTTAACCAGTTGTTAAGCAAACATTTATAGATGTATGAAATAATATTATACCTAATTGTTTGGGATGGATGGAGGGATGGATGGACAAAATGACAGACAGACAGACAGAAATAGATAGATAGATAAAAGGGAAAACAACAACAACAAGGATTATACATTTGAAAATGAAGGATTATGGAAATGCAACAATTAAATCTGCCAATGACTCAATCATCCTTCAAGCTTCATTCCTCTTAAACAGCCAGACATAAAAGCAGCATTTTTGTAATAAGGTATCTACTAAGAAAAATGCTTTTTCCCCAAGGCATCATAACCAGTATTTAATGTGCCCTTATTATGCTTTTTTGAATATTACCTTTCATGTAGTGTTATATTGTTTGTGAATGT
Source organism: Anabarilius grahami (assembly GCA_003731715.1). Taxonomy (NCBI): domain Eukaryota; kingdom Metazoa; phylum Chordata; class Actinopteri; order Cypriniformes; family Xenocyprididae; genus Anabarilius; species Anabarilius grahami. Next base: position 10,584,193 of record RJVU01057109.1, read on the forward strand.
AAAAAGTTTTAAAGATCAAAGTGCACAACAAATAAAGTTATCGTATCCTAAAAGAAAGAATCGATTCTGAACTGCCAAAACGAGTCTTCAGCAATTCCAGTCTCACTTCCATAACATATCTCCATAGGTTTGTAACAAATGTGCACGATGCCAGCATATGGTCTTCGTTGGCCAAATACAAGAAGACATATATGAATACATTTTTCTTTTTATCATTCCATCTTTTTATCATTTTCTCTGACATAAAAAGTAGACAAATAAAAGTATGAAAGGTCTGTTCTGCCAAAGTTTTATTATCATGCATTCAATTTACAAACCTGCCACACAACAAAGACACTACCAGGCACACATATGATTTCATTTTTTATTCCAAAAACTTCAAAATAGGTTTCAAGTTCAAGAAAGTAGAATAAGCTGAAACACAATGCAAAGCATCATATACAGACAGATAAAATACATTTTATATATTGCAGACAAGCCATGTTGGGTATTACATATTTACAATATGTAAACTTCTATATACAATCGTTTTTACATTTACAAAAAACCTTTGTCTCCATTTTGTCTTTGTATATATATATTTTATATATATATTTTTATAATCCCCACTAGCATTTGTACTACAATAATGAAAAACATTTACAGATCTGTCAATACACTTTCTCTTTTTTTTATATTACAAATTTATTTCCATAAAAATATATCTCTGTACAAAAAAAGGTTTCTATTCATTAGTTCTCCTTTCAGCGTCAGAGTCTCTGTCTGGATATCCGCAACGGACCGCTCCATTAAGGTCCTTGAAAGTTTGAAAGTCACTGTTCAACAAAAATCCTTTTGGTCAAGTACGTAACTCAAGACTGACTGTATTCCTTTAGGCTTTGGATAGCCAGAGCAGAGCAGTTCTTTAAAAGTCCTTCAAGGCTGGGCTCGTACCTCTTACCTACTGGAGAGAAACGCATGGTTGTGGTTCTCAAAACGAGAATAAAAGGGCGAAAAAAAGCTGAAAAAGTGCATACCAAGATATTTTCACATTGACCTCCACACAAAACTTATATGTTCTTCTTGTAGTAACATTTTCATATACTTCTTCAATATAAGCTGAAGTGTGCAATTCAAATATATTGATATGCAGTCTTTTAGGGGTGCCGCTTTTCGATATGTTTTTAAGGGACAGTTAGTAGTTTGTTGGATATTCACCATGTGTATGGCAGATATAGCATAGACATTTCCAAAACTAAAAATACATTCAACGCAATCAAGATATTGTCTACATCCAAACATCTCACCTTTGAAAGACACTGGTAAATGACACAAATATGTTTTCCGAATTAGCTTGTAGTTCACTTTCACGTCATGCTAACAAAACCTTAATGAAAAGGGCTGTCATATACTCATCACAAATATTTGAATACGTTACAATGTAAATTAATTGAGATGCTGGTCTCTATTTTAGTGTGTGAATATGTCGGGCTGAGAATAAAATAAAACATGGAGGGCTGTCACATGAAGATGTAAGCACCAGTTTTGGGCTAATAAAAATGGCCTGACACTGAAAACACATCAGCTCTGTGAAGGGAGCATGTCTGTTTTAGTGATCACGACACAATAGACTGGAACACTGACAAGAATATGCTAATACTTCAGCTAATTCACTGTTAGCATTGCTAAATACTATAAATAATACTGTAACGCTTTTAATTTTGGTTGGATGTCTCTCTATATATGTGTATAAGATAGGCTGATGCCTTTGACTTTGGCAAAGCAGCACCGTAGGTTTTGCAATAGATTTGCAAAATAATATCCACAATACAAGAATACTCTAATGACTCATTGACAAAGGCCAAAAAAGAAGACAAAAAAGGTTTACTTGCTACCTTAAAGTGCAGGTTCTAACCCAAAGAATTGTGTGAAGATGTAAATTAATTGCACGTTTTGAGGTGCTGGACTTAATTTTTGTATTGTGTGATTCTCTTAAGCTAAGAATAACAAAGACTTGACTCTCTACCAGAGAAAACAGAGAAGCAGCATCTTTGAAATTCTCCCCTAGCAACTGGCAGCTCTTGACCAGTGCGCAATAATAACCAAAATGGAGCAATAAGAAGAGATTAGATACACCACATATAGAGTTACCAAGGCACTGTTATGAGAAACAGATGGATAAGCATGAAACACAGGCTGCCTGGATACTTCAACAACAGTTTGGGTTAATATACACATATAAAGATGAAAAATGAAGTAGAGGAGATGACTTTGAAGCCCTTGTGCCTTGATTTGTGTGTGTTATCACTAGCAAAGTGCAATTTTGTAGGATTTTAAAAGGAGCTATTTCTAATGTCAGAATGTTATAAATCTGGCAGCATTGCTATTGTTGTAGGTTTGCTGAGACGTAACAATGCAACTGTAAGACAATGTAAAACACCAAGTCAGTGTTAGATAAACTGGAACAAAATGATGTCTGATATGTGGCAAATGCTTTAAGATGCCATCTACACTGATAAAGCAATTCAAAATGAAATTCCCCTAAAAAGAACAGCCATATGACAGTCTTAGGTTGAAGTCAATAGGCTGAAGATAATGTACTTGCTAAACTCCTGGCCCATAAAATCCCAAGGGAAATACAAACTTTGCTTTTTTCGATCAACTTACAATTGAAACAATCTCTGGGTAATATCACATTAATGCAAGGATGATAGGCTACCGATTTCAAAAGTAATAAACCTGTAGAAGCAATTATATCAGTGATTGATTTCAAAAATTGAACAGTACAGCAAATAAACTGGAGGAATTTAAATGCCCACTGGAAAGTAAATGCCGGCATCAGGTAACAGACACCATAAGACAAGAAAATCGAACCGAATGATGCAGAAACAAGCAGCGACAATAATATCTAATAACTGAACTACAAATCTCAATAACACCGGCCACTATATGCTGCACTCTGAATATAGTGTACTCTGACAACAAAATGTAAGTTATCAAGTATGCAGATCTATCTCTCTCCACTGTTGCTCATCTTCAAACCTTCCCATCAAGTTATTGGGGCAAATGCATGCAAATAAACAACCGGCCTTGGATTAGTGATTTCTAAGCCCCTTTTGCTTATCATAAATGTGGAGTGGGCATGGATGACTTGGAGGAATATGCAGGGAAAGAGATTATGACACAAAGCTACAGAGATTAAATATGTTCACGCTCATTTGGCGTTGGCTCCTTTTGACTAAAAACGTCATCCTTATCCTTGACTTCAAAACTTGAGGACCGAAAGCAGACCTTCCCCTGGTTATGAAAGACACGTTTCAAGTTATATTTACCTCCGTACTTCAAGTCTTCAAGGGCTGTGTTGCTTTTTTAATCTATGTATGAAAATCATTTGATCCATGGCATTCAATGACATCAGAAGCCCACCACCTAAATTCTGCCTGACATCAGGAATATCTATAAATGCTAATTGACGTAACCCAGCCCATAAACCAAGAACATCCAACTCAGAACATCCAAACGCATGAGGAGGGGGTTCACATGGCCCTCCTGGGTAATATAGATGAAATCCAACCCTCCGATGTGGGCTGCTTTTCTTCTGTCAATGTGGGGAAAAAGGAACTAACAGCAGATAATGGCCGTGAAGTGAGCTTCATAAAGCCCCTGAACACAAAAACACGTGCACCGTGTCCTTTTATGTTCTCTGCTGGGCTGCTCGGAGGGTTGGACTGTCCATTCTCAGTCGAGATCATGATAAGATGGTGCGAGAACACTTGTTTCTTCTGGCTGGAATGAGAAAAGAGGTGCTACAGCTAGAATCCATGTCTTCTAATAAGCCTCTGAATCTCATTCCTCTTCAAACCGAGGTGTGGTGTAACATGCTCAGGGAACTGATGGGTGTCAGAGAGAGTGTCCTCAGTGAAGTCTGCACTTGTTTGTGATTTTAGTTTGAGGTGGATATGGGTTAAAACAAGCCGAAATGCACTCCATAGAAAAAAAGTTAAACCAAGCTTCAACTCTCCAGCAACATGCTTCTCTTGACTTCCTGCCCACATGAAGTCTTCCTCTACCACAAGAGTAAGAATGGGCGGCCTTCGTTTGACCGAACAATGTACCTCTTGTCTTTTTTTGGCAAGCGACGACTGTGAGCTTCACATGTGTCCCTTTGCGCTGCCACAGTCAAACAGGACTGTTCCCTCAGAAGGAAAAAAGAGGAGACAGTAGAAGTGTGTAGGAACAGAGTTTTAGCTAGCAAACACTGACATGGTTCTTTATCAGTGCATCTCTGTTGATGCCATTTTTACGGCATCATTATCAAGTTTGTCACTTTTTTGTCACAATTGGAACTGGTTTACAAATGAAAAACAAAACAATCCTCCTCTTTAGTGCATCCGTGGGGCCCATTCGTAACTATGGGAATAGTTGTGTGGAGAGGGAAAGATTATATCCAGCCTGTGAAAAGAGGAAAGAGAACAGAGAAGGAATTAAGAGTAGAGAAGACATGTTCATCTGTGGTGTAACATAGTAAGTAGTAAGAGAAACTACTTCAAACCTTCTCAAGTGACAAGCTACCCATAGTTAAACTACTTGTCAAATTTACTACAGCCACACTAAAAGTTACTAAAAAAAAGTAGCTAACTACGTTGAAGCAGCTGAATCACAACTCCCAATGACAGTGCATTTGATTACTGCTGTTTTTCTTTCAAAAGTAGCTCATTACTGGAAAAGCTATTTTAAAAACAGCTGAGGTACTATTATGATACCGAGAAATGTAGTTAATAGCAATGCTACTTTTAGTTGGTTACTGCCCAATACTGCTTGTTAAAATGTCAGAAGACAGAAAAACACAGATGGACATGGTGAAAAAATAAATAAAAAAAACAGAGAAAGAGGGGTTTCAGGCTTAAATTAGCAGAAAAGACTTAAATACAAGGGGAAATCAATTACAAATCCAGCCCAAGTTCATAGTCTGTGCCTTAGATTAGGTGCTCTTTAAAAAAAAAAAAAAACTTTGAAGAGGGTATAACAGCTGATATAAATAAATTAAAATTCAATACTTCTCTATCCTTATCCCCTTGCCTCAGCAGTTTGTTTTCCATTTTGTCGGAGGGCAAAACTAGGGCGATAAAGTCAGTTTCAGAAGTAAAATTTCTCCAGTTTTAATTCCCCCACTCCCCCCCAACATTCACACAAACTATATGCTGAAAAGGCAGTTTGGGTATAATAGCAGAAATATACAGCAAATGATGCCACTAAATCATTCCAAAGCAACTATGTGAGGATATATTGCTTTTCTTCCCTTTCCCTGAAGTCTATGTCCTCATTTGGCTTATTACATCGCAAGGTTTTATATGTGCTTGGCAATAACCTTTTCATCTGCCATGCTAGTTTGTACAGTAGTCTAATGAAGCACGTTAGATGTGGATGCAGAATGCTAAGGTCACAGTATGACGCTGAAATCTAGAAAAATGCCTAATAAGTTCTTCAAGAAAAATAAAATAAAAATAAAAAAATAAACATTACCAGCTCATAATTCACAAAGATAGGATACTGTTTCAAAAGTACAAATTAATATCTTTGTTCCTAAACCTGATGCACTTCCTATGGAGACACGCTCCTGATGCAAAGGCTGTTCCAAAATGTAGTTCTGAGGCAAACGGGGTCCTGATCACCACCTGAAACATGGTTATTAGCTAACATATTTGGCTACAATGTCACAACTAGGAATGTGCCCGAAGCAAAAAAAACAACAAAAACAAACAAACATAATTTTGAGATCGTTACAGATACAAGCTCTGCTGCACAACCCTAGTCGTAACTAATCAATCAAAGGCAGGCAGATCACAGAGAATGGATCTTTCTGGTTGAAGACTCACCTTTGACTAGAGCGGTCGCTATACTGCTGTGCACACTGTGCTGACCGTGAACTCTGTCTCATTGGGCATGATCTCAGTGGGCTGGATATTGCGGTCATACATAGGATTTTCGAAAGTCGCCCTTCCGTTGGTGTTCTCATGGCCCGCATAACCATTGAAGGGAACTTTGGGCCTTTTCCTGAAAGTAAGTAAGACTTATTAACAAATATTCTGGAGAAGTGATTTATAATACATACATAAATTAATTTACAATGAATGACATTCTTCGTAAACCGCTTTACCTGTGTTTGTAGAGATACAGAGCGAAGCCTGCTATGATCATGGCAATAAAAGGCACTAAAATGGCTGCTGCCACTGAACTGCTATTGGAGGCAAAGTTATAGCCTGTATTCTCCACATTTGGATCAAGGCCCTCTGTAAAATAACATACAAAGAAATCATTTAGAAAATAACAATAACTAAGAAAGAAGCTTTGTGTCAAAGCATGCGTTCGAATTGATTTAAACCATGTTACAAATAAGAAATTAATAAATGAAATGGGGCAACTTCATATCCCACTGTTTTGTAGAACTGGGGGACATGTTTTTGGGAGATGTCAAATTGCATTATCTTGACAATGCTTTTTTAATTACAGATATCAAGACACGGCAAAGATGAAGTCATTCTGAATTCACTTTTCAATTTTGACCACAGAGCTTTCCTAAACAACAAGAGAGTGTCAGTGCACCTGTTCATCAGACAATGCCAAAAAGCTTCCCAATAAAATCAAGGCTGCAAGTGGGAGATTCAATTAACTAACTCAATAGAGCCAGCTCATCAAACCAACATAAAATGATGGAATATGGGTGTGCGCGCACACATGCTCTTTCCACTACAGCCCCTCTTATTAATAAATCTTCTGTTTGCTCAATCTGTCTGACGATGTTGGGATAGGAGTCTATACAGCTGTCGTTTATAAATGAAGGCGCGCCTGTTTCATTACAGCAGGATTTGACAGACCGTTCATGGTTTGGCCTCCACAAGCTGTACACTAGATACTTAGACTGACTCTAGTTTTCCTTTCTCTCTTTCTAAACTGTATTATAATAATACATGATAGCTGTTGTGGGCGGCATTGGCAGTATACAGTATATCATTTTAAACAAATCATTGATAATTAATTATAGAGGAAATGACACAGACTTCACATTTTCATGGCTTCAAAGCTGAAGTGTGTATTTTATTCAATATTAAAATACTTTGCCAGCTTAAAAAAGCAGACAACTATATGCAAATAATTAATGGACTGATTTGTTTGAGTATCCCAACCATCTGATACAGATAAACCCCTGAAAGGGTTTATTACCTTTTCTTTTTGTGAAAGTGAAAGTGAAAGTGAAGTGACATGTGGCCAAGTATGGTGACCCATACTCGGAATTTGTGCTCTGCATTTAACCCATCCAAGTGCACACACACAGCAGTGAACACACACACCGTGAACACACACCCGGAGCAGTGGGCAGCCATTGCTGCGGCGCCCGGGGAGCAGCTGGGGGAACGGTGCCTTGCTCAAGGGTCTCACCTCAGTCGTGGTATTGAAGGTGGGAAGAGCGCTGGTTATTCACTCCCCTCACCAACAATCCCTGCCGGACCTGAGATTCGAACCCATGACCTTTGGGTTACAAGTCCGACTCTCTATCCATTAGGCCACGACTGCCCCAGAACCCAGAACTTTTTTGCTTTATATATATATATGGTACAGCATGCGTTCTTTCTATTCTGAATAACCAGAGAGAAACAGCCAGAAACTCAGTCAAAAGTTCCACTCTCAAGCTATTAGCGGCCAGCAGCTTGAGTGCTTATGTTGAACAATTATCGGTACAGTCTTTGTTAGCTGTGGCTTGAAAGGATGGTTTCTGCAGATTTAAACAGTGGCGTATGAACATAGCTCATAGATTTTTTTTGTTTTTAATTAAATAATAAATAAATTTAGCTAACATATATGCGTGTGTGCATTATCACATCAGTGATTACGTTCACCAATAATAATTCACTGCAACTTTGACAATGATTCCTTACAGAATCAACGCACTTTATCTATGTTCGTTATTCTTTCTAGTGTATCAGGGGAATGTCCTTAAACACTATTCAAACAAATGTATGTGTACACACACACACACACACACATACATATATACATATATATATAT
>RJVU01057109.1:10592292-10606224 GCA_003731715.1 Anabarilius grahami
TTCATAAGTTACTTGCATAGGGTATAAGGTGAGCTAGCATGAAATGCTATGCTAATAGTATGCTAAGCTAGTACACTGAACAGTTTCAGCCAATGAAATCTTTTTGGTGTTGGACTCGATTCAACAGGAAGACCAAATTGGTCATGAAAGCGGAAATGTTAGTTTGATCAGTGAGGAGTGCGCTTGGGAAGCCGGTTTGACAACATTAACTACTTTGGCTATTCTGTTTGGTACTAACGTTGGCGCAATCATGACACACTTTCAGTCAAATATGTTTTCTTTTTGCTACAAAAACCAATATTTATGTTACTTTAGATGTTCTACAAATAAAAGCTTTTAAATTCTGTCATCAATTATGAACACTCATGTCATTCCAAACCACTTCCATTCATCCTCAAAACACAAATGAAGATGAAGCTTGATTTCTGATTCTTCCATTTGAAAGTTAATTTGTTCATTTGTTCTTCGAAGAACAAAAGTCTTATGGGTGTGGAACAACATAGGGTGGGGTAAATAATGACAGAATTTTCACTTTTGGGTGAAACTAACCCTTTAAAAAATAAGGTTCAACAAATTAGGTGTCTTAAGACAAGCACACATACCCAGCCTCTGAAGTCCAAACTGGCCAAAGCCTTTCCCTCGAACAAAGCCTTGGTATACAAATGAATCAGATGAAGGCATGTACGACACCTGTGGAGAAAAGTACAAAACAGTAAGTGTAACAAATTTTCAAAATGTCAAAAATGAGCCGCTGAAAGGTAAAATGTGTCAGTGATGTGAAAGACTACTTATGTTTGACATTTACTTTCCCCATCATTCCTCACTGAGGTATAAAACGTGTTACATATGCAAATACAAACACACAGGCACATATAAAACAAGCTTTCTCCTTCATCCTCCACCTCTTGTGCTCTTTCTCTCTCCGTCTTATATGAACACACATACAAGAGCCACACACTCATGGCCCACACTTTTAATTACACTCTCCCAGGTGCTTGTCCCGAGCGCATTGGAGGGGGGTAGAGACGTCTGGCCCTGATTACCCAGCAATGATTTAACTGACGTTTTAATTAAAAGAAAAACTTTGTCGGTGCTCTCCTATCCCCAGGAGTGACAAGGTGTGTGTGTGTGTGGTTGAGGGGTGTGTGTGTGTGGTTGAGGGTTTCAGTAGTTACAAGCAGCCCAAGGTCTGGCCCTAGACAAGAGCCCTTACATCAGCCTGTGAGCATTGAAGTACACCTTGAGCACTCTCAGGTTGCAGTAAAGGCACAGAAACCTCCTTTCAAAGTGAGACCATGACTTTCTGAAGACTACATCTGCATGGAGTCATATCGTAAAGCAGAAAGGACTTGCATCATCATAAAAGCACAGCTGTTGAAATCAAATGCAAGATGCTTCTTTTTCCCAGTAACCAGTCCACTTAAGAATAAGCCAATCGGATGGCTGGGTCAAGTTAAATCATGTCTACGTGGCTTAAATATTTGATCTGTGGTTGCTTAATATCTTCAAAGCAAACAATCTATTTGAATCTAATCCATTACGATGTGGAAAAGATGTATAATTATTTTTCCATGTTTCACACTGCAGGGAGTCTCCATTTCAAAACGTCAGGGTAATGATTCTATGGATGTACTGCACACAAGGGCTTCCTGTGACAACTGCACTGAAGATCAGAGGAAACGGAAAGAGGAATATACATACATGTCCGTCCAGTGCCCAGTTGTCAATTTTGAACTTGTTAACGAAGATCTCGACAGGACCGCGGATCTGATACACCTGCAGCAACAACTGGGCTTCTTCTTTCTTATAGGTACCTGCAGTAATGAGAGGATGTGTGCGTGAATGAGGCTGTTAAAAGGTTGGTGAACCTACAGTGAAAGGGTTAATGAGTGTCATGAGATTGTTAGCGATAAAAAATATTTAAATGTAAAACATAATCGTCAAGTTTTTTTACTTTTTGTATTGGTTTCATATGGTTTTGCATGTGTGTGCACACATTTTATAAAAAAAAAAAATTAAACATCTTTAAAAAAAAATTTTTTTTATCATGAATTCACAAATATCATTAGGTTTTTGATTAGTTGCACCATATGCCATTTTACAACCTGAACTAATCTTTCTTTGTCATAAAATTGTCAAATTACACAGGCCTGAGGGTCTGTAGAGGTCCTCAATATGATATCATTCTCTATTTTTTTTTGTGTGTGTTCCATGCAAGAAAATAAATAGTATGGAATGAGTAAATACAGAATTTTATGACCGAACTTTTCCTTTTAAGACAACACAAAACACAATGCTGGTGGCAGTATAAGCCATAAAATTGCCATTACCTTACTTCTGAAGCATCACAAATTAGTGGTTGGTAAAATGTGTTGTGAGGTTAAAATAAAAAACACTCACCAGCCAGATTAAGCTGTACTCCGCTGTGGTCCATGAGAGTGCCATTGACCCGATTGCTGATTGGTTCAAAAGCAGTTATGCTAAGCATTGCTGGCTGCTTCTTCCCTAGATATTCGTAAGAACCCCTCCAAAGAGAGTTTTTAGCAAAAACCCCACTTGGCACTGAGATAGAGGCACAGAAAAGAAGAACAGATTGAAAGAAACAAAGAAAAGAGTTATTACACATTCAAGTGACTAAAATGTTTTAGAGGGATTTTGAATTAACTTGCCTTCCATTGAAAGATTATTTTAATTTATGGTAGACAGTGAAACTTACCGGGTAGCTTTGTGTTGGGTGGCTCTTGCACGGTTCCTACAGTTTTTCCACTTGGTCTGTTATCAGCTATGGGATAAGTGATATATGGTGTTAGAGGAAGTAGGAGAATACAGCAGACAGGACCTTTTGAATGCTCTACTAATAAACAAGCTTCCATGATGCGTGTTTTCCCCAAATTTTATATATAAAATATATAATTACTAATAAATACATGTTTAATATGTCAAAAAAATTTTATTTGGTTTGTTTATGTAACCCATGGTCATGATGTACACTTGTTCCCTATGCCATTTGGACCATTTGGACAGAACATACACATTTTCTATGATTTGGAATCTCACTTAATATGTTATGACTTAATAAGTCTACTTCGCAGGACATTATAAGATAACTGGACACACACAGTGGGGAAAAAACAGCTTTAGATGTCATAAGACTATGTTGCCTAGCTCTCTGGTCTCCCACAGGTGCTGTTAATATCTTTCCACTTCAAAAGGCCAGAACCCTGCTTTTATAGCTTTATTATAAAAAAATTCAGCAACATAATTCAACAACTCTTAGAGTGTGATTCATTTAAGCTTTAACTTGAGACTAATGCCATCTTCCTTTAGCAAAGTAAAAAGCTAATTGTTAATCTTATATTTCTGCTCTACGCTCACAGTCGCCACAGTAAATACTGTATGGGAACTGTTTATCTGAGGATATTTTAAAGTAGTCTGGGCTGTCCAAAACCAAATCAATGCAACCCACTGGGCTAATCAGAGCTCTACTAATATGAACTTTCACCAATAACATGATGAATTGGGTACAGCGATCATGCCAGTTGCAAAGATGAAACAGGTGCAAGTGGCCATTTATCAACATTTGTGGAGAAGAAAAAACAAAAAGTGGTTGAATACGGTAAATCATTAAATCTGTGAGTCAAGCAGATGGGCTACACTAAAACACACATGTGGTACGAACATGCTCAAAGGCAACTGATCATTTTCTTGACATTAAAAAAAAAACATTTGCATGTAAAATCTCATTTTAATTAAAAATATTTTGGTTTGTAGGCTCAAGCATTTATTTGTAAAGCATTTTGTACATACGTGCACACAATGGAGGTTTCCCTGTCCAGCTGCCATCAGCCCTGCAGGTGCGGTGTTCAGACCCTCCAGCCAGGTAGAATCCAGCCTGACAAGTGTAGATGAGCGTATAACCCAGAGATGGCAGCTCTATGGCACCTACATCCGCCTGAGCGGGGAGCTCTGGCTGATTACAGTGATGAGCTGAGGAGAGAGGACAAATTGTGGAAGTGTATTAAAAAAAAAAAAATACAAAATTGCTTGAAATCAGAAAAGGTTGCACTACTTCCTTCATCACTACAGATAATTACATAATTTGTTTTAACACATTTAAAAAATGCAAACAAAATGTATAGTAACAGAAAAATCAGGCTAATATTGCGACTAACCGATGCACTCAGGCTGCATGCCACTCCAGGTGAGGTTGGGCAAACAGGTCCGAGAGATGGAACCCAGAAGAAGGTGGCCCTTTCTGCAGCTGTAGAATACTGAACTACCAATCTGTTGATACAAACACACAAATAGTCAATAAATGACGAGAAAAAAAAAAAAAAAGAGTTCCAGATGTATTGAAAACAGCCCTGATCTGATGTGCTTAGCACCTGGTAGCCTTGAGAGTTGTTCTGATGGCCAAAGAGAGGAGTTCCAGGATCTACACAGCTGGTGTGACTGGGATCTGTTAAAATAAATATATTTATAAATAAAAAATATCATATATATATATATATATATGNTGAGATGAATAGAAAATTCAAAAGAACAGCATTTATTTAAAAAAAATAAATAAATAAAAAATTCCACAAAAAAGTGTATCACGGTTTCCACAAAAATATTAAGTAACAACTTTTTTCAACATTGATAAGAAATGTTTCTTGACCACCAAATTAGCAGTGAACGAGTCAGTCACAAGAGACTTTTAAATTGAAAGGGACTTTTGTAAACAAATAACGTTGTTTTAGCGATGTTATGGAAAATTCCCGTAACTGTAAAAAGGACAAATACAAAGATCGTTGTTATTTCTTGTTTATTTACACACTCGTGCCGTCGAACTGTTGTATAAATGCAATATCACACTCGTAGCCATGCAATATGGCTGTATATTAGCACGGCTGTGATTCGGCTGTAGCCGATAGTGCAACCTTTTTATATTTGTCCTTTTTACAGTTAAGGGAATTTTCCATAACAGTGCTAAAACAACGTTATTCGTTTACAAAAGGCCCTTTCAATACTTTCTACTTGTGTGATACAGCTCATATATAATAATAATAATAGTAATAATAATAATAGTAAAGGTTTTTTGAAATGTGAAGAAACCATGAATACATCAGTTCTGACCTATACAAGAAGGCTGGGTTCCACTCCAGGTTCCGTCATATTGGCAGTATCGCCGAGCAGAGCCAACCAGTATCAAAGGCAGGTAACATGAGAATGAAACAGAGGACAGGTATGTGAACCCTCGGTCTTCTCGCTTGCCTTGGGCTGGTATCCCTGGATCTCCACAAAATACAGCTGCAGGGAAAGACAATTTCATTGAGGAAAACACTATACTATAAGGTATTAACATAATTACACAAAACCTAAATCTAAAAAGTAGAAACACTCAGTTAAAAATGTATACGTAGATCTAAATGCTTATGAAAGGACAAACATTTCTGGTAAAAGCCAACTTATATTTTCAGTACTGCAGAAAAATTCACACTTACGAAAACACTGAGGTCGTTCGCCGCTCCAGTTTCCTGTGCCCTGGCAGGTAAGGATGGTGGGAAGGGAAAGCTGGTAACCCTGATTACAGGTATAACTAATGCTAGACCCCCACTGGAAGTCAGTCCCCACCACTTGCCCATTCGGGATACTGGGAGGTGCCCCACACACAATGGCTGTGAGAGGACATAGACAATCATTCATGTTGAACTAGTGGTCTAAAATAATAAAATAAAAATAATAAATAAATAAATAAATAAAATAACAGTCAACAGAGCAAGATTTTGAGGTACACATGAAGCTTTAGTTAATTAATGGTGGGCTCGAACCTTTGCAAACGGGCTTGGTGCCGTTCCATGTGCGGTCCTTGGTGCAGATGAGAGTGGAGGCACGATCAGCATCCATTGTGAAGCCCGGTGAACATTGGAAGCTCACAGTGTGCCCGTACGTGAAGTCGCTGCCCAGTCTGATACCATTAGCTGGCACTCCAGGATCTCCACAGTTAATGACTGGAAGTGGGCAGAGAGAGTAAAGCAGAAGTCAAAGGAAGGCGGAAAGCCATTTGTGGTGTGATTAGAGGAAGTATATGGCTGAATGACAAGTGAGGCGTGTGCCAAATTCCGGATGATTTGGAACCATTTTATAATTAGCCGTTTCATTGAAACAGATAACAAATTTAGGCAAAAAACATTTTCATATTAAAAGGGTCATAAACCAGAAGCAACACTATTTTTTTTTTTATCACTCTAAGTGGTGCCTTTAAATTAATGAACTGTTTTAGGCACCAGCTTTGGGAGGCTCTTTCCTCTAGTCACTTCCTGTAGTCTGAGGCCACCGGCACCTGCTCTGTGCCAAAGACACCAATGTGTCTGGAGCTGTAATGCTTGCACGTGACCTCCATTAGCTCAGAGTCTGAACAGTGAGCATTGTGTTTTTATGAGCATGGTAAGACACTCGGGTGACTGCCAAGATGGGGGACAGGGCTAGCCTCTATCTCTCCAACACAGGGCTGCTATGTAGACGTCCCTGATCAGCTTGTGTCCAGGGCAGGGATAATAGAGAACACTGTCCCTCATTATTAAGTCCTGAACCACAATGCATTGAAAAGCTTCACGGGAACAAAACCAATTCAACTCCAGCCTCTGGATTCCTCAAGAGCACAGCCACTGAGTGCTGTACTATTCAGAGCAGTTTAGCCTAAGAAAATCTCGAGAATAAAACCGGGCCATTCTAAAGCCACTTAAAGACCCTATGAAAAGACACGATGAGCATAGTTGACTTATCCCACATTCCATTTAACTTGGAATGTGGGAATTTCCAACTACTCAGAAAATTGCAAAAGAAAGCCACTTGAATTCAGACTTCCAACATGGACATTTTCCAACTTGGCAATCCACAACTTCAATTCGATGAGATGGTGCATGATCATGGTGAACATAGAGTCACTCAGGGAAATGCACACAGACAACGACAAACTTTTAAGCAAATAAAAGGCATTACTGAGATTATGTTCTTACATGGCATGACAATAAGAATAAGACTTGTTTAGCAAATGTTTGCTAGGAGCTAGTCTCTGTTGATAACTGCAAAACTAATGGTAATGTTTCAGTTAGCCTTTGGTTATCAAGCTAATAGCTTAGACTAGTCTAGCATAGTGCTAAATGCTTAAAAAAAAAAAGCTCTTGATTAGACAGAACAAAACATCCAGATAACATGCTATGTTTTAAATCAGGAATTGAGGAAGAGGGATAAGATGTGCACCACAAATTTATAGTTGATAATACTTTTCGGAGACAAATTCTAATGGACAATTTTTTTTTTGTATATTTCATGTGCAAAAAAGGCCCATTGTCAATAGCGTAGCAGTGTATGAAGCACAGCTCACACAGAAGTCACTTTCAAACCAAGCAGCATTCTGTTGGTTAATGTGACGAATCCCAACTTGCATGGGGAAATCTTTCTCCTTCACACAAAATTAGAAATCATGTGGATTCCTACTAAAAAGGCTGAATTTTACAAAAATTCCCCAAACAATGAGCCTTTAATGATGCTATTTTATTTTTGTTTAAGTTTATGTCTAATCTATTCAAACTCTTGTTGAAGTGTTGATGGGGCACCTGTGCATTCCGGCATGTCCCCGGTCCAGGTGCCATTGACCGTACAATGACGGGTGAGCAGGCCATTCGAGTAGTAGCCTTCTCTGCAGGAGTAGGTGATAGAGCGGGAAAACACAAGTCCATCATGGAACTGGATCATGGCGTTGCGGGGAGTTCCAGGGTTGCCACAGGAGACCACTGTGAAAAAGACAACAAGAGAACGTCAGATGGGATGCAAGGCGAGAAGGAAACATGGTCAGCGTAGAACATGAATCCCAGGTGCAAGGCAGGCTGGCACACATCTAGGCATCTAAATGAATGACAGAACTTGCACCTCCCCCAAACTGGACAGTTATTTGTTAATTTAGTGTGTAATTAATAAACACATTTACTGCAGGAGATTTCATACATTAGACAATCCTCTGCCCCAGGACAGGGCAGATGGAGCTTATTTATGGGTGTGTGCCAATAAAGAGCAGGTGGGCATACACTCATAACCAGGGATGCTACCAATATGGGCAAGAGGTTTTAGCACTGGAGACCTGCCAACATGAAAACAGAGACATTGAGCGGTGAATAGCGAGCTTAAAACAACTAACAGCAAACTGATTACCTGTTGTTGTTGTTGTTATTACACACCCCAGTGTCCTTTGGCTCTTAAAAAGGTTTTGCTTCAGGATAAATTTTTATATTGGACACCAAGTGGTGACCCAACACAGCAACAAATATATTTATTGGATAAACCTACATTTCAGTGGTTTTATGCTTTGGGCAGCAAATAATTCACCACACATTGTGGTCGGCATAAACCCAGGGACATTAGGGACCGGGACAAAATTTTGTATAAGGAATGTTGCAACTACATGTCAACTTCCAGTCATTAGAGTATTAGTAATTGTCTGCTTAATATCGGCTAACACTTTATTATGATTCTCCCCCAACAGACATTCTACTTACTGTAAAGTAACTTTGCAAGTACATGTCAACTTATTCTACTAAGCCTAACCATAACCTAACAGTCTACTAATACTGTAATGAGAGTTAGTTAACATGTAGTTGCAAAGTTACTTATAGTTAGTAGAATCTCTAAAGTGGACTATAGAAATAAAGTGTAACCAAAAAAAGATATGGGAATAATCTTCTTCTCCTTTTTAAAAGTTGATAAACCTGTTTATTTTTGCTTTTTAAATTATGAGTGATTATTTGCAAAGAGTAGTTGAATAGCAAAATAACTATTTGATTAGTATTGTATTAATTATTTGCATGTAGGATTGTTTTTCTTTCCTTTTTTGCATCATGGCCACTAGTTGACCACTATATCACATTATTACACTTTAAAAAATGCTGGGTTAAAAACAACCCAAGTTGGGTTGAAAATGGACAAACCTTAGCGATTGGGTTGTTTTAACCCAGCGGTTGGGTTAAATGTTTGCCCAACCTGGTGGGTAGTTTTATTTAACTCAACTATTGTTTAAAAAGTACTATATGGCTGGTTTAAAATGAGCCCATAATAGGAAGGAAATTAAAAATCAGACACAATTACTATTTACTAGAGGCAACAATAATAATCAAAAGGTGAACATTTATTAATAAGCAAATTAATAAATGTTTATTGTTTAATGATTATTCATTAAACGTATTAATAAATGTTAATTTATTAAGTTGAGTTGAGTTAAATAAAACTACCCAGCAGGTTGGGCAAACATTGGGTCAAAACAACCCAGTTGCTGGGTTTGTCCATTTTCAACCCAACTTGGGTTGTTTTTAACCCAGCATTTTTTAGAGTGTATCATACACACCTATTCTGAAAAGCATGGTCAATTTCATCATATAAGTGAATGCTGGGACATCAAAGATTTGTGATGAGGACGTACATGAAAAAAAGTCTTCTTGATCTCCCCTTGCACTTTAAGAAAATGAGCTTTTTATGGTGTGATCAGGATGTAAATTTATGAGAAGGGGTTTAGGCTGTTATTGATTTGTTCTCTAGAAACGTCAGCATTTTCTGAGAATCCACCTTTTAAGCCACCACAGTTTGCTGAACTGGCATGGATAACAATAGCCCAAGGGTCAAATCAATAGAGAAACACAAACTTAGGCACACACACGCACGCACACTTCAAACTCACAACCCCCAAGCATTTGGGAGGTAAGAATGGATTCAGATGACAGTGTGCTTTGTAGGAGATGGAAAAATAAAAATATCTCAAACATTTAGGGGTGAATGTTAACAAGATGCGAGATAAAACAAATGGCTGGTGTTAAAAAAGTGGGTAATTAACCTGGGTTTTCTGCTTCTCTGACATGCCTTTCTTTGGGATGTCAGCCTGAATCCGCAGGCACTTTACACAACCAACACAAGCAGAATAATAATGCTATTTAAGAGAGAAGGAGAGAGTGCAAACACAGCAGCATAGTGTCCAGGGGACCAGCAGGGCTGGCACAGTCGTTTGGGCAACTCGACTGGATAGTGTTCAGCATGTTGGGAGAAAGAAAACACAGTACGTGTGGAAGTGTAACGTGTACACCCCAGGTGTACTGAGCCACTTTAAAGCTACAGCAGAGAACAGACGGGAACAATCAAGATGAAAATAACTTCTCATCAACTACTTTCTATCTCAGTCTGTCTGTCTGTCTCCATCTCCCTCTCCTGTTCTGCACAAAAGTTTAAACACAAGGGAATTTGTGTGAAGAATCAAATAACTCGCTGTCTGAGAAATTTGCATAGGCTACAATTTTGGGTGAAGCAGAATCTTCCAGAGTCAGAAGCAATTAATCATGCGTTTTCAGCCACATTCTTCTACAACCACCCAGGTTTCATTTTTCTTACCATGGCATTCAGGCTGGATGCCCACCCAGCTCCCGTTAGCCAGGCAGGTCCGTTCAGAGGAGCCCTTCAGAATGTAGCCGGGCTCACAGCTGAATCGTACGACACTCCCTACGGAGAACTCCTCTCCCAGACGGATCCCGTGCACTGGAATGCCAGGGTCTCCACACAAACCAGCAGAATCCCCTGAAACAACACACATATAAAGACTAATAAGACACTTGTGAACAGCACGCGTCTCAAAGTAGTTAGGACTGGGACAATAAATCGATGCATCGCATTTCGTGGATCGCTTCTGAGATTTTCCGAATGCATCGCCATCAAAACTAAGCTCAGAATCGATTCGAGAGAGAATCTCGATGCATTCGGAAAATCTCGGAATTGATCCAGAATCATTTCTCGATTCGCGATGCATTGATTTATTGTCTCAGCCCTAATATCAGTGTTATCAATAGTCATATCCCTACATCCAGCCCACAATATCAATTTTGACTTTTTTCATTTTGGTTTGGCCTTTAAAATTATACATTTACATTAATGTTCTGCTAAATAAAAGTAAAATAAAATATAAAATAAATAAAATATTAAAATAAAATATTATGATAAAATAAAAGTAAAATAAAAATATATTGTGCTCAATGGNGCTCAATGGACAATACAGGGATAAGGGAGTGATTTTGGACCAGCTTGTATAACCAATGGACACAATTCAAGAAACTAAATCACTCCTATTAAAATCAATGGAGTTGTCTGCACACTAGGGCTGGGCGATATATCGCATGCGATTGTCACGCGCATTTCGTCAGTAAAGCCGGTTCCCTGATTACCGCTAAATCGCCATCACCTGCTTTTAAATGGAGCGGCATTTAATAGACAGAGCCGTAGATCACTGACAAGCCACGCAATATCGCGTTCATATCGCAGATGAATCGCCTTCGATAATGAACGCGATATTGCGTGGCTTGTCAGTGATCTACGGCTCTGTCTATTAAATGCCGCTCCATTTAAAAGCAGGTGATGGCGATTTAGCGGTAATCAGGGAACCGGCTTTACTGACGAAATGCGCGTGACAATCGCATGCGATATATCGCCCAGCCCTACTGTACACCTCAAGTACCATGAGGTTAAACCCTTGGTTTAATGTCTATGTACAATAAAAACACCCTCACACTAGTCCAATATAGATCCTTTGACAGCGAATAACTGGAAAACTACAATCCAGACTGGCTCTCTATTACATTAGGTTTTTATTTAAAGAGGTTAACTGAGATTTACACAAGATGATGAGTAATTTCATTCATATTTATTGAACAACTCTCGGCGGTAGACCTGGCAAAGGAGATGAAAAAGAGGCATCACAGTGGCTTGGTTTAGGTGATAATTTACTTTGGATAAGAAAGCACAAGGGACAGAAAATTTCCCTTAATTTTCCCACTCATAATGCAGATGTGTGCACTCCATGATGTTCTTCAGTAAATCCTCTTATTTTGCTCCACTGATGCATTTACAAATGATCTTTCTATTCCCAATTTATCCTCTGGTAATGCTCAACAAACAATCACTAATTCAAAATGAACGGTGAGTCTTCTGGTGAAGGGCGAAGTAAATATTAAAGAATTCCTACTATTTATTTACCGCATATCGTTTTCAGAAACTCACACTGACAGGCCAGTTATTTACCACAAGGTGTGCAGACTGTTGCAAAAAAAAAGAAAAAAAGAAAAAAAAGCATAATGCACATTTTGACAGCTGGCAGAAAGAAACTGCAATCTTTTGAGAAATATGAATGTTATGAATTGTGACATTAACCTGTCAGTGGTTTTACAACCAGGGATGAAGCTCTTCTGGCATGTATGAGGGCTGCAATGTACTGATGTGTTTATAGTGGAGCAGGGTGGCTCATTACATGGCAGGCATGTGGGAGTCTGTGTCGCCAAGCCCAATATGAGAAGATTAAAGCAGTTTATGGGGGGACACACTCCTCGCCCTTCCAGACACTGCCTAGATGGCAATATTGTATTACCACCCACAGAGCTGAGCTGTAATCCTGAAGCCATTGATTCATCATCTAACATGCTTACGAGACCTCAGAGATGGTGTCATCTCAAGTGTCATCCCTTGTCTGTATATATATATATATAATTTATAATCTTTGGAAAAATATTCCCCTCATTTCAAGTTTACATTCCCTTGTGAGAGAATCTGTGCATCTGTTTCATATTTACAAAAACATAAGAGAGTTAAACATAAGGGGAAAAAAAAACTGTTTCATTAGTACTTTGGTTTAGTACTGCCCTGAAGATACAGCATAAAATATTTGCATTTACTCCCTAAGAAAAAAATATTTAACTCAATTTACACAAATTATCCTGTTCAAAAGTTTTCATAACCTTCTTAATTTTGCTGCATGTTTGAACATCAGTAACTTGTTTGTAACCTTTGTGATAGTTGTAAGTCATTGCTTTGTCCTGAGTGGCAAAGCTGGATATCAACATCATATAGTCACTGTGAAGAAGAGCTAAAATGTGCAGAGCATGCTGGGAAACCAAAGAACTTGCAATACCTGAAGGAGTTTCGTCAATTTCACTGCTCAGGACAAAAGAGGGTCTCAAGATATTTTAAAATAATGGTAGGTAGACTCATTTGTGTAAATATAAAATATTACAATTAAATATATTTCAAAATTAATATTTATATATTAATAAAGTACTAAATCAAAATGATAAAAACACAGATGATGCAAGGAGTATGTAAACCTTTGAGCAAAATTGTAATTGTGTGGATGAAATATGCATGTTGTGTAGGGAAAAGATTTAGAGTACCAGAGCAATGTGGCAGTGAGCCGCTCCATTGGCTATCCAGCTGGCACATGCGGGTGGTATTGCCCACAATGGTGCGCTGGCCGATGCAGCTGAAGCGGATAACAGAGCCCACTGTGCGTCTGTCCCCTGAGATCTGTGCATACGGAGGCATGCTGGGACGATCACACAGAATCACTGAGGCACACAGAAAAACAGGCAAACTTACCTACAGTGCAAAATGTCAGATCACATGTACAAACAGATCAGAATAAACTAGGTTATGGAATTATTTGAGTGATGGTTTATCAGGCTAAGATGACTCACAGAGGCACTTGGGTAGGGAGCGGTCCCATGTGCCGTCTCCCTGACAGCTCAGAGTGCTGGTGCCCAGCAGGTAGTATCCAGGGTTACAGTTGTAAGAAACTGCGGTCTGGAAACTGTAACGATGGGGCCCGCTGGGCAGGACCTGTCTGACACCATTTTCAACATGTCCCGGATCAGTGCAGTTCACAACTAGAGTGGGCGAGAGAAAGCAGCAAAGAAAGAAGAAAGAAAAAAAGAAACTTATGATGAATACTGTTGAGAAATACACTGCCGATTGGGGTCAGTAACCTTTTTTGTTATTATTTGAAAGAAATTAATAGTTTTATTCAACAAGGATGCATTCAATTGATCAAATGTTACAAAAAAAATCTATTTCAAATAAATGCTCTTCTTTTCAAGT
>RJVU01057109.1:10606303-10618649 GCA_003731715.1 Anabarilius grahami
TATCACTGTTTCCACCAAAAAAAAAACTGCAGCACAACTGTTTTCAAAAGTGATAATAAGAAATGTATGTAAGAAAAACAATGAACCATTTGAAACAATGGGCAACTGCGACATGCAACTCACGATCAACACTAATTTTTTACTTGTTTGAGCCATTATTTGATTTGTGCTATTCCTTTAGAGAATCATGTGAAACAAATGTCACTGCCAGAGGGTGCAATTTGTTTTTAGTAAAATATCACTAAAGACTTTAACTCTTCACCATACAAAATGACACAGAAAAAGAGGATTTTTGAAGAAGATTAAAGGCTTCTGGAAAACTTCTGCAAATATTTGAAACCACATAAACACAAACAGTTGCTTCATTAAAGGCTGGCGTAGGGGATGGCTGAGGACATGAACTGGGCTTAGAGAGAGAGAGAAGAGATCGAGAGAAAGCGGTGCTGTGTTAGTTATGAGCCAAAAAGAGGCAGAGAACGAGAACACAGACGGACAAAAGGGCATGATGGAGAACCTAAAGAAGAAATCTGCAGTAATTTGTATTCGTTCACACACTGGAAGAAAACAAAAAGTACATTACAGTGCAACAATTGAGCAGGCCAAGATGGGCTATTATGTTAAACTATGTGTCCTTCTTTGAGTATTCCAACTGATTCTAACGAATTTAGTTGAACACACTTCTGGTGACATTTTATGTGCAATTATGGGGAAACAGTGAAGCAAAATGAAGAGGACAGGCTTCATTATTTGACTCCAGAGTGTCCCTTCTGCCATTCGAGGCCAGCAACATTTCCTTAAAAATCTCTCCATTAGAGACAGCTTGTCAACAGAATTAGACTTTCCAGGGTAGTAATGCATGCTAATGCCTTTAATAGCTCTTAACGGAGCCAGCCAAAGCCATTTCTACGATGCCACATTTATAACCTAAAGATACAAGCTTGATTTTTAACTAAAATGTTAATAGCTAAGTTAGAAATAAATGCACAAATGAAATCAATAACAAGAAAAGAAAAGAAAAGAACAAAGGAAAACAATACGTTTTTTGTTTGTGCTTGGCCATAATTTGATATTAAAATTGATGATCCCGCTAGCCAATGGCAATTTTTGAAGAGAGGTGGTTCAATTATCTGCAGATCTAAGTCTATCTAACTTATCTGTGTGGTTTAGGAGGCCATTTTGGAGATAGAAGTGGCTCGCTCAGACACAAATTGGTGCTGATTAGCAGGGCTGTGCAGAGGCCTACTAAATTATTGATGCAGCTGGGAGCTTATAGCATTTTTTACCGGCTCCTTTTGTGCCATTAAACGGGCGTCTTCCCACGCTCTGTGCTAATGACGGACCATGATGGAGAGGAGACCTTGGCTGATATGATCAGACCACTTCAACTTCCTCAGTCAGAGTAAACACACATTTACAATCTAAAGAGATGGAAGGATTGAGGGAATGAATAATGCGACTTTAAAAATTCAAGGTAAATCAGATTGGTCAGAGTGATGCCATAACATTCAAATTTGTGGTATTTTTTTCTCTTTTGTGTTATATATGGCAACTCCTAATTAAACATCTGTAATTACACACCTAGATTTACATATATTCATATATAGTCACTGGCTAGAGCAGTTGCAATCATCTGTCGCCCCACCTAGAGAAGTTTTTGAGCAAGTAACAGGTACGGTACAGTCACATTTACCGTTGTTTGGCGAATTTTTGCAGCAATATCCAGTCATTTAAAAAAATTCATTTGAGAGAGACGATTTTCTCACACAGAATTCTCAATGGATTCAAGTTGGTCATGTGGATTTGCCTTGTTGACCAACAGAAAGCTGCTTGGTTTGAAAGTAACTTATTAGCTGTGATTCAAAATGTACATCGCTACACTAATGGACACAAAATTTGTAAGCAAAAAATTCACTAATGTGTACATTTGCCATAATGCTAAATACTTTCTAATTTCTTAAGTTACATTAAAAACTTTAAATGTAAACCCTTACTTTCCTTATTTTAAATCCTTTAAATGCTGTTATCCTTAACAGTTTTACTTCTGTTATTTCTCAGTTAAGATATAGAACATGTACTTATTCTACACCATGCTGAGTAATAGAACTGAGTTGAATAGAGCAGTCAAGTTATTTTAAAGTGACACAGCACTATTCACACTCCCTCTGCAAATGACACGCACACACACTGTACTTACTTTTACATCTAGGCAGAGTGTTGCTCCACTGGCCGTTGGGCTGACAGTGAGACTTGATCGCACCCTGTAGAACATAACCAGGGTTGCAGGCGAAACGCACAATGTCATTCAGGTTAAACTGTGTTCCCTGAGTCACACCATTAGCAGGGGTGCCTGGATGTCCACAGGTGATGGCTACAGAACATCAGAGCAACATATTAATGCCATTAAAATTATTATTTTATTCCTTAGAGACATAAAACTGTCAAAAGACCTCAAATCAGAGAGTTGCTGCTTAAGTAACACTTACGGACACAGACGGGAGTCTTTCCAGACCAGTGGTGATCCTGCTCACAGATGCGAACTGACACGCCGATGAGTCGGAATCCAGGATTACACTGGTAAACAACACTGCCTCTGTAGTTATAGTTCTCACCGATGATTTGGCCATTCACAATAGGCTCTGGTGTGCCACAGTGTCCAGCTGTTGAAGAAAAACATTGCAAATGCTCATATTAAGCACATGTTCACTGTTATTTCACCAAGTACAACATGCTCCTGGATCAACATATTTGTTGATCCTGGAACAACATTCCTGTCTGAAAATTTAGACCTAAACCTATCGCTACCCATAAGCTATCCCTAAAATCAGAGGGAAATTATCAAATAACACTGATGTAGAAGCACCTAACTCTGGTTCTAAGCCTAAACTTGACATTAACTGTAAACGTATCCCTCAAATCTGATTGGTTGATTATTGTTCCAGGATCAACAAAGATGTTGATCCAGGAACATGTTGTACTTGGTGAAATCACGTTCACCTACAGCACATATGGCTACATTTTCTCTATTTATTGACAAAAGAAATCTAATTTACCCATAAGGGAAGTGAAAACACTCACCAAGACATTGGACCTCAGCTCCACTCCACAGGCCATTGGACATGCACTCTCTCACTCTGGAGCCCACCAGAGTATAACCCGTGTTACAGGAAAAAATGGCAGTCGCTCCGTACACGGTTAATGTTCCTATTTTATTCCCATTCGGAGGGGTTCCAAGGTCACCACAGGAAATGACTAGGGAAATTCAGATGAAGAGTAATTTTGGAATTCTGAATACAAGACACGCTGGAAATTTTAATATATGACTTTTATTTTAAAATACTAAAAATTGGCTTTTTTCAGGCTTTACTTGGTTTGTAAATTGACTTGCATCAAATCATGACATACTACATCAGGGATTTTCAATTAAAGCTTGAAAAAAAAAATAATAATAAAATAAAAAAAAATCATAACTTCCAAAAAATCCATCCATTCCCCAAACCACTTATTACACTAAAAATCATAATTTAAAAATGCTCAAAGCACATGTCTTGATTTTACTACAGCCTATATTGCACTCACTTTCACAGGATGGTCTCGGCTCAGGGTAATCCCAGGTGCCGTTAGCTTGGCAGCGGATAACCCTTTGACCCTTGTAGAAGTATCCAGGGTCACAGGTCAGCATCATCATGGCCTCATATTTATTCTGCATGCCGTAAATAAGCCTCCACCTCCCATGATTCACTGCGGAATGGCCGATGTCAGGGCAGGTCACAGCTGGAAGACCAACGTTAGTCTTAATCAAAATTTGCTTATTTGATTTAGACCTAAAAATAGTGCAACATTCTTTGAGAAAATTTGCAAAATCATACCGTTTATTTCCATATAATACACATATTTTAGCTTTTTATCAATCTTTTACGTAAATAAGAACATAAACCGATTTTCAACTGATAGTGCCGCTCATGAAACTCACGGACGCAGCGAGGGCGGGTCTCCATTGTGGTCCACCTCCCAGACTCTTGGCAAAGTGTTGACACCGGTTGAGCGTTGGCCAATCGGAAACCAGGATTACAAGAGAATGTGACTCTAGAGCCGAGAGTGAAGTGCTGTCCGATGACTGTGCCATTCACTGGGGCAATGGGCATCCCACAGGAAACCACTGTGAATGAGAGAAAGATTGAATTGTTACCTCAAAAATGGATAAGTATTTTCTCATAAAACCCCAGGAAAGCTGCCTAATTCTTTTTGCCGTCATACTTCAGAGAATACTCAGTGTAAACATACTCAGGGAACACCCCAAAAGCAGCATTGTGACTCGGCAAACATGAGCTTGCAGTGGTTCTGGGAAGGTAAACAAGAGCAGCTAGAAAGCAACGGGCACAATTCAAGATGTAGATTACATCCGGACATGGACTGAAGGACACAGAGAGAATCTCAGCAACCTGTACAGCCATCAGAGAGTCCTGAACAATCTCTGCGGCCCCAATGAATCTTCTTCATGATCTCAACTAACAGATTCTGGAAAAAAACGAAAATCACCAATTTTGAAAAAAAAACCGCTTCTTTCTCATTTTGCTCGAGAGTTGTGCTGCCGACTTGTGTCCCTGGTTTCCGTGATGGGTCAAATTTTGATGACAAGCCAAGTGACCAGTTGCATAAACTGCTTAGACTAGTGATCTAAATTTTTTCATGAAGACTGCCCCTAACTTTTTAAAGTCAGCTACATGAAATAGTAGATTGGTAATTGGGAATTGGAAACTAAGACTGATTACCCCTTGGTTAACTGTTAGTTGGTCAAACTAGTTCTTAAGACACAGTCTTACCATAGTGGCTAAGTTTATGTAACTGTCCCCAGATCAGTAACCACTATACTATCCTTTATAGTCATCTCTAGTCTTGAAAGTCATTATAATATGCCTCTTCTTTCAAAGAACTGATACATAATGAATTTAATATCCATGCCAGTCAGCTTTTCAATCAATCCTGAGTCAACTCCCACTTCCCAATATGAAAAAGACCTTTAAGTGTGTTCAATAGAGCAGAGGGAGCGCTCTAAGGCTCTCGGCCTAAGGCATCTCACACCATCCCTGTCAAATAGAAATCAGCACCACTCACAGGTGAGGCCTTTGTTAGTCAGGAAGTGGTGATAAAACGCAGCACTTCTGAGACTGCAAAATGGTGGACCCTGTGGAGGCCCCTGCTTTAGTGGATGATAACTGCTTCTTTCTGAAGAGACTCTACCCTCGGACAGCACATTAGCAATAGTCTCACAGCTATGGCTCCTGGCTAACCCATTTATTGTGATGAGCAATTTGACAGATGCAGCCAAGCCTTAAACATTGATGGAATACGGAATTAGCCACGGCGGCGCTGGTCTTTCGCAAAGAGAGTTCAGAGAGGAAGGAGGAGAGGTGGATAATCGCCTCCAGTCTTGGACAAGATTTTCAGACTCACCTTGGCAAAGCGGCACTGGAGCGTTCCATTGGTGGATGCCCTGTGGGGTGCGTGTGCAGGTGGCGGTGGTCTGGCCAATGAGGTTGAAGCCCCGGTCGCAGCTGAAGCGCAAGGTACTGCCTAGCTTCGTGCCCGTCAGGCTGTGTACCGAGCCGTTCACGGGAGGGTCCGGAATACTGCAGTACGCCGCTGTAAAACATACAAACATAAACACACCCAGAAGTCAAAAACGCATCCATCTGTGAAACCTCCTGCTCCAGTGCGTATTTTATTGCTTTTCGATTCCTCATCCTGTTTACTGGAAATAGCAGATATTAATGCAGCCAAGAGCAGAGGACTGATTAAAAAAGATGCATGGTATTGAATTGTAGGAACTTGTTGAAGGTCATAAATGATGGATATGTAACAATAAAAAAATCATTTTGTGTACTCTTTGTTCGCCTAAACAGTAATTCAGAATACAAAGAGAGTCATTATACAAAGTTATGCTTTTTGACATATGCAATCCAGGCCACGTTCTCTCCTGTGGCATGAGGCGCCTGAGATCAGATCTGAGTAGGAATGTTCTTGTTGCAGACCAAACAAGAAAAATAATGACGGTAATGATACCAGCATAATATAAAAGGAGTTTTGGAGGAAATTAGAAGGAAATGGGGCAAGAATGCAATTTTTTGCATTATTAATCGCTATGACTGTATTAAAGTCCTATCTGTTTCACGAGTTCATGTGTCCATATAATCCTTCAATAATACAGGTAAACAGATTTGGCTTGCTGGCCCTAATACAGGGGCTTGAGGAAGTTCCCCCCAGACTATTTAATTAATGTAAGTTAATTAGTGTAAGATTACTGGAGGTTTCCCAGAAAAGAAGTCATGGGAGTGAGGCAGGCTGCAGGTATTTTTTTGCCCTTAAAAAAGAAAAGTTAACTTGAGAAGCCAAATAACACAGGAAATTAATTCAAGATATATTCAAGACACACCTTATAAAGGAGGAGACAAAAGTACTGATTAAGAAAATGACTTTCTGCAGTGTAAGCAGCCGCTTATGTATATGCCCTTGTGTTGCGAATGACAGGATTAGATGAACAAGCTCTTACCGAACTTCCATTTAAATTCCATTACAACAATGCTAATTTCATCCAACACAACGCCTAGCAATGATAATTTCCTTCAGGAGAGTAAGGGACCACTCACACAGGACACATTCTGGCATTGAAAAAAGCTAGGTGGCAATAAACGGCAATAAAATGGAATCGAACGAAAGGGGTCTCAAGACGTGTTTTTCAAAGCTGAACAGCTGTTAACTATAGCTACATTAAAGTAATATTAAAAACATTGCGCTGATGGCATGAGACTATGCAATTGTCAAAGATGCCCATCTGAAAAATGTACATGGCCAAGAATGTTAAAAAGCAGATTCTAGAAAACAAGAATGTGTCCGTTGTTAACAACCCATTTAGATTTATGGGTGTTTACAGTTTGCTGTGATTTGAGGTCATGCTAGAGTATTCCCAAAATCTGAAAAATATCACTTGCAGAAGATATACACTACCCTTCTAAAGTTTGGGGTTGGTAGATTTTAATTTTTTTGAAAGTAGTCTTTTATGCTCACAAAGGTTGCATTTATTTGATCAAAAATACAGTAAAACACTTATGTTGTGAAATATTATTACAATTTAACATTTTAATATATCTTACAGTTTAATGTAATCTTGTGCTTGCAAAGCTGAATTTTTTAGCATCGTTACTCCAGTATTGAGTGTCACATGATCCTTCAGAAATCATTCTAATATGCCGATTTGCTGCTCAAGAGACATTTATGATTATTATCAATGCTGAAAACAGTTGTGCTGTTTAATATTTTTGTGGAAACTAAATTTTTTCAGGATTCAGGACTTCAAGAATATAATTTATTTGAAATAGAAATCTTTTGTAACATAAATGTCTTCACTGTCACTTTTAATCAATTTAAACATCCTTGCAGAATTTCTTTCCAAAAAATAATGAATACATTTCTTTCTTTCTATTGTTCTAAGAAAATAGACCAAATATACTGATGTATCAAATCATGGTTCATGGCTCTGACATAAACTAATGGCATTTAAAACATTTATTGATTAATAAATAAAAATAGAGAAAATAGAGAAACTGTGCTCATCAGGTCATTTAATAGGACTTTAGCTCTTCACAGAAAATGTTAAAAGAAGTAAAAGCGAACCCACTGTAGGACAAAGAAAAATAAATAAAGTTAACTAATGCAAGGGCAACCCTCAAGTTTTACAAGACACAAATCTTTCTAATGATCAAACCACTGAAACATAAAATGTTTCCAGCCTCTCATCCATTAACTCTGACATTGGAGATTATAGATAATGGACAAATTTAGAAGTTTACACATCACATACATGTAGTAAAACTTTGAATAAAACCTCCACTAATGGTTTAAATGCCTCAAAGTGCTGCGGACCGGTTTTGTTTTGTGCGTCATAACTCTCATGGGATAGAGCAGGTGCTGCCCTCTAAATGGCTCAAAAAGACTGCTATTGATTGTTGGCCAAAGAGGTCTGGTTATAAGAGAAGGCTTAGTGGAAATTTAGCCTTCCAGCTCAACTACTTTGTGAAGTCTGCGTTAACCAGTCACACTGCTGTTTCCTACCTGACTATGAATCAAGAGCTCCAGCTTTGCTTTTAATAAAGTCACAATGTAAACAACCTCTCATGCCCCTTTGGCCCTTGTTTCTAAATTGCAGTTAATGCAGTCAATTTTCTACCTTTAACCTGCTACGTTTCTTCTTTTTCCAAAAAAGTCATTCAGCAAACCTCACACAGGTGATGATGGGAAGAAAAGGTCAAGAATTAAAAAAGAGAAACAAAAGAGGAGAAGTGCAAGGAGCCGCTACAGTTGATGAAGTAACAGCCTGTGGAGATAAAAGATGGATTGAGAAAGAAAACTGAACGAAGCTTTGAGTCTGTCCCACCATCTGTTTTTGTCCACCAAGGTATCGCTACAGAAGGGAAACCATATTGAGGAGGAAAACCTAGGTGTGCTGCTGCTGCTAACCCAGACTGTCACAGAGCCCTATATCAAAAATCCATCATGCGGGGAGGGAGCGGAAAAAACTAAACAAGCTGATGCCGAGAGAAGAGACCCTGATGAGTCAGACAAAGAGGTGATTAGTCATTCTTCTGAAACGCTAATGATTAGGAGCATACGGAAACTTTTTAAATATTTATAGGGTAATAACTCATTTAGAATTACGCCATTGCTCATGAAATGGTGCAATCAGGTCTTGATAGCTTGTGGCAGTATTTCCTACGTAATTCTGTTTTTGCAGCGGGGAGTCATAATTGGTCGTTTCGTGAATGCGTATTTTTAACTGTAAATTGTCATAAACATTCAGGCAGTCAGGAAGTCATATTTTATTTGTTAGATTGTCATTTGGAAGCCAAACCGATGAGTTTGTTCATGAGAATAATTCATTAAAAGAATCAGCTCATAAGAGTCATTTGTTCATTAATCAAACTATACTAGTTACACTGTATGTTTGTTTTTGTATGCAGATAGTGAAGACGCAATAGTATTATTTCACAGTACTGTTTAAATTTATAGCTTGTGAAAAATAAACCGAGCACTATAAAGGACTAAAGTACCACTAAAAAAAATACAAAGCTATGAATCTATTAATGCAAAAATAAAAATGTAAATAAATTAATCACTTTTAAAAATGACAAACAAATAGATTTATGTAAACTCTGGCTTGGTGAATTCCAAATACAATTTGTGTTTTGATTATATATTTAGATGACATGTTTAAATGGGGGCAGTCGTGGCCTAATGGATAGAGAGTCGGACTTGTAACCCAAAGGTCATGGGTTCGAGTCTCAGGTCCGGCAGGGATTGTCGGTGAGGGGAGTGAATGTCCAGCGCTCTCCCCACCTTCAATACCACGACTGAGGTGAGACCCTTGAGCAAGGCACCGTACCCCCAACTGCTCCCCGGGCGCCGCAGCAATGGCTGCGGCGGGTTAAATGCAGAGCACAAATTCCGAGTATGGGTCACCATACTTGGCCACATGTCACTTCACTCACTCACTCATTTCACTTCACTTCACTCACTCATAAATGCTCACCTGAGTAGCGAATTCGAAAGCCCTTGTGGCTGGAGGTGTGATCGAAGGACCAGTGAAGGTAAACCTTGTTAGCAGAGCTCGTAATACTGAGCGGAGATGAATAGTTCCCACTCAGAGAAATGAGCAGTGGACTCTGTCTTGATGGACCTGCAGGAAAAAGCAAAGCATAAGGTTATGATGTACATCTGGTCCAAAACAATTACATCTCAGACCAGACCCGTAGATCGTTAGCTTTGTTCCGAAACAAGGATTAACATTTTCATCTTGGTTCAGTTTGCTTTCACAAGGCAACGTTTATAAATGGACCAAAATCAGTTAATACGAGTCAATTGCGAGTAAACGCTCCTCTCATTGGTCAGCGTGCACCTGTTTATGTTCCAGAATTCGGCTAACAGCAGTCATCAGTCAGGATGGATAGACAAAAGCTCTGGATTGTGGCTTTCTTTGTAGCTGTTATTATATTATCATTTTTAGGAAGAATCAAGGCTTCGTCTGTATCTTTATTTACTTTTGGACATTTGTTCTAAAATATGTTCGTCTGACCAAATTTCAACAAGGCATTTCAATTCGTCTTTGCTCCAGGTTAACCCACGATTCATTTTGATTAGCAAAACAAACACTGCTGCTTTTTATGCAACGTACGTAATTACCCATCATATTTTGTGATTCAGCCTGGTTTGTTGGTCCGTTGGGTCAGATTGCTTTCTCACCACAAGCAAACCACTCCAGAGTTTGTTTGCAATCGGGCCGAGACTGCCTCATTCAGGCGATCTTGGACCGATTATTTTGGATCCAAGTATTTTGGAACCAAACTAAGAGAGAAAACGCACCAGATTCCAAAATAAACGCTCCAAACGAGCCAGGTGTGAAAACTCACTGAAATGCAATTAGTGTTTGGGTATACTAGAATAGGTTTTCATGCTTGAATAATTTTTGACATATTTTACATTGTTGAAGCACCTTTCTTCCCAGTCTGTCTGTAACACTCTGTTTAGTTCTGATCTCTATGACACACCTCCGTCCGAAAGAAGCAATGTTCTCTGACTGGTCGGGTGGATCAGTTTGTTGATTGTTGAAACTCAAGGTTATGGTAAGGGCTGCTTCTATCCTGAAACCCTGAGTTTCAACATACTATTAACACAACTTATCCTTACTTAAACTTATTATATTTTATTATTTTTGCGTATGCCTTGGATGGCAATTATTTAAATAAGGGATATTGTGACGTATTGTGACGACCTTTTTCCTGCTCAAACAGCAACATTACACATTAAACAGAATTAACAATGTAAGAAAGCATAATAGGACCCCCTTTAAGAAACATCTCCCATGCATTTTATGGTCACTGCCTCTGATTTCCTAAAGGTTTGAGTACATATATATAAACACTTGGGAAAAAAAATCTTATATATATATACACACGCATATTTTTTTAGGTTGTACAAGAAAATTATTGTCCATTACTTGGAATCTTAGTAAATAAGAGCCATTGAGCTTCGCACTTCTATGGGCAACTGATCATGGCACCTCTTTCTGTCACTATAAGTAGCCACATATCTTACAAACTTCAAATTGACATGCTTACCAACAGCAGTGTTACAACTGGTGTGTTTCTGTCACAACATAGCCTTTCCACCTCTCACGGCTAATGTTGACTGACAGGGCTCTGTTCATAAACTTCACTGGTGGTACTTTCAGATCAGCTGAACTCTGATTCAGTCTAGAGGGGTGTGTGTGTGTGTGTTAAAGGCTATTCCAGATGTCATGTTAGTGTCTGGGCCAAGCTGCAGGGAGGTAAAGGGATTCGGTGTGATCTGGCTGGCTATGGCATGTTGTGAAAAGCAAAGTCTGCTTCGTAGCGCAATGGGAGTTGAAACCGTAATCAGCATTGAGCATGCCAGCTCCCCTCAGGAGTGGCTCACACTGCTCACAGATGACATGCAAACACACACCAGCACAGTCGCTTTGTCAGCCTCAGAAAAAGGCGTGCAGCACAATGCCACTCTGTGAGACCCAGCTGTCATATACTGTAAGTTTTCACTCTTTTTAATTAAGCTTAGATTTAAATGATTATATGAGGTACTATATGAATAAAAAATGGTTTTGGGTTGAATTAAACATTTTATTATCTATTCTGCAAGATAATAAAACAAATCAAACAGTAAGAAAACACTCAAACAAGAAATACCAAAAACAATATATACTACATTTAAAAGTTTGGAGTCAGTTAAGAATTTTTTTTTATTTTTTTTTAAAGAAACTAATATTTGTAGTAATATTTTCAGTAAAAATGCATTAAATTGATCAAAAGTGACAGTAAATAAATTTGTTACAAAATATTTCTATTTCAAATAAATGCTGTTCTTTTTTACTTTTTATTTATTAAAGATTATTACAAAAACTTATCAGTAATATAATATTCCACAAAATTACAACACTGTATACATTTCAACATTGATAATAAAAATAAATGTTACCTGAGCAACAAATCAGCATATTAGAATGATTTCTGAAGGATCATGTGACACTGGAGTAATGGCATCACATGAATACATTACATTATACAATTTAAGTAGAAAACAGTTATTTTATTACAATTTAAGTATTACAATTTAAATTGCAATACTATTTCACAGTACCATTTTGAATCATATAAATGTAACCTTGGTGAGCATAAGAGACTTCTGGACTGACCCCAAATTTCTGAATGGCAGTGTATATTTAAATTTATTAAATCTATATTTAAATGTAATACTATCTCATGTT
>RJVU01057109.1:10619311-10639763 GCA_003731715.1 Anabarilius grahami
GAGGCCTATTCAGATCATTCTTTCTTTGGAAAGTTGCATGACTCAGCTATGATTGTGGGCGACTTTAATGACGCCTAAAATGTGATGAGCCTCAATGTGTTTGAGATGACCCTTCTGACCTCTAATCCACTTCGTAATCTCAGTCTAAATGGGATCACTTTCACCCTAGCAAAGCAGCTGACCTAAGACTGGCCCTGGACAGACCCCTGTTGGCTAAAGCAATTTCCTTTGCCTTTTACAAAAGGTTTTCACTGTGTAAAAGCAAAGGTCATCCCTTTTGGCCTCTCTTCAACTGTCTATCTTGCTCAACACAGCAAGGTTGCCTGTGAGGTGTGTATCAGTAATTGCATTGGAAGGAGGAGAAAAACAGCTTTTTGTGAGCAAAAACCATGTCTGAACTTGTTTTATGATGTTTGTTCCTTGATTCAATCATCATCAAACCTTATCACAATGACAGCAATAAATAAATGATTATTAAGTACTTATTATTATTATTAACTCTATCCCTGACAGGTTAAAAACCACTGCCAGCGTTTTTGATAATTTTCACAAAAATTTCATGGCCTTCAGAATATTTTGTTGCATGAATATCTAAACATGCAATATATCAAAATAAAGAACAGAGCCTCTGCTTAAAACAAAACAAAAAACGTTTTATACTAACTTCATGCATTCTTTCTTTATCAACACCTAAATTTGGGAAAGTTTCATTAAAAAAAGCAACATTTTGAACAAAAAGCTGTTGTTGTTTTTTTTTTTAATACTACAATGTGCATAAGCAATGCTTTTATCACTCGTTTCTGCTCCTTATTTGTCTGTGTTTTGATCCGGAGATTTAGTACTCTTTCAGAAGATGCATAATAGTGCCCCCTACCGTAAAACAGTAAAAACATGGAAAGCCGGAAGATTTTGTCAATGGTGGGGAAAGAGTTAAGTATTTATTATGATTATTAAGTACTTATAATTTATTTAAACAACAACAATAACAACCAATAATAATAATTATATTTTTATAAATAATAATAAATATTAAATAATTGTATATATAAGAAATATGCTACCTTTCAAATGTTTGGGGTCAGTAAGATTTTTTTTTTTTAAATAAATTCATACTTTCAAGCAAGGATACATTGCACTGATCAAAAGTGACGGAAAAGACATTCATAATTCATTCAGAACAATTTCTATTTCTTACAAATACTGTTCTTTGGAACTTTTTATTCATCAAAGTATCCAGAAAAAAAGTTGCAGAGTTTCCACCAAATATAAAGCACTGTATTAAATAACGCTATATTACTAAGAATTGTGTCTTGAGCACCAAATCAGAATGATTTCTGAAGGATCATCTGACACTGATGCTGAAAATTAAGCTTTGCCATCACAGGAATAAATTACATTTTAAAATATATTCAAATAGAACAGTTATTTCAGATTGTAATAATATTTTACTGTAATTTTAATCAAATAAATGCAGCCTTGGTGAACAGAAAAAAAAGGAACTTTTTAATTGTAGTATATATAATAATACTAATAATTATTATTTTTATTACTACTATTATTCATGCTACTATGAGTATCATCAAATGAATCAAAGGAAAATATCTTAAGGAAAAGCTATACGAAATCCACTCACCATCAAAGATCTCCAGCTCATCAAACTGTCTGCTGGTCTGAAAGTGTTCAACGGTGAAAGTGATGTTGTAACCTGAATCCACCTTCACCACCCAGGAGCAGGACTCGAAGTGCGGCAGGCTGCTGCCCGGTGACTGACTCAGGATTATCCCTGTGGAGGCTGTCAGCACCTCGTTCATGGGACAGGTGACTGTGAGGAAAACAGACAAGAGCTAGTTCAGCTCCATACATTATTACAAACAGATTTCCTTTGATTTTGTACATGCATACATCAGCCGTGGCGGTGATGCAGAACGCTAGTATCTCTTCAAACCCTTAACCATCAAAGCAACGTTCAGAAACCATTATACTCAAGGAATACATGAAAGGAACCTTGATCAAAAACACAGAATTACAGATTTATAGCTCCATTTAACATGACACTTGAACATCAGATGCAACAAAAATTGCGTAGCCTATTGATCACCCAACAATTCAAGCCCAATATCCAGTCCCCACTTTGTGCATGCCTATGGTAAAGCACCAAACGCAAGTCAATGATAACACAAAGCACCCTGGGCCAGTCTGTTGTGACACTGAGAGGATTGATCACTGCTGTTCACACAGTTGTACAGCCTGGCTCTCATGCCTCAGTCTGCAGTTTCATCTCTCAGTCATTGATATTCCTCAGAGGCCCGCTGTGACATTTCCCCACACTTTTACCTTGAATTATCAGGCTTTATGCAGTGGCCCGTCTTGGCCGCTTCCCTCAAATCTCGGAAGCCTGTCTCTTATTCTCTCCGTAGCTGTCAGAATACAAAGCAAGCATCCAAATACAAATCACAACATAAAAGGATAAACCCTCATCTCTGACACAGTTTTATTATTTTGTCTCATTTCTTCCACATGACAAAAAACCGTGTACGCATCAGCCAGGAAGAGATTGTTATTATCAAATATTTATGACACTTACGTTTCAGAAATATGGATTTTCTATTACTTGTCTTGCTAAATAAACACACTGCTGTTTCAGAGCTCCGCTGGTGCGAATACTTCATGATTGAGTTGATATCTGCATGAGATTATTACAAGGGAAGAATTGTGGAGATCTTCTAACCCCACCGCTCACCTCTGCTTATCAGAATATCGACAGATGCGCCGTGCTAAAACCCAGTAAATAACATGACCCACAGTAAACAGTTTTGTTTCTATATTCGGCCTCTTTAATTGGCCTTTTAGTCAGTCGTTTAGCATCTTAATTGACTAACATTTAAGCCCACAGGTCTGTGCACTGATTAGGATAGACGTTAATCAAAGCAATAATTTCATGCATGCTATGCACTGTCCAGCTTTACGTGTCAAACCGGAGATAAGTTATTCTTATAATTGCATTCAGGTTCACAGCCCAGTGAATTGCTCCGGTGACAATGATTCAATTATAAAAAGTTGCTTTGAGAATTGATATGATATAAATCACACTTGTGGTTTCTGGTCGAGACTGAGCCTGAGCTCGGCGGATACGCAGGAACGATGGGGTTGCTGCTTGCCGTTTGACACGTTTCCTTTACGAGGGTAAAATATAGAAGCTCTGGGACTGGCTACAGAGCTCTGGGGTGATATAAAATGTGAATGTGGTTTCATTGGAGGACAAACATTATCATGGATGCATATCGATGCCCGCTTGAGCCTATCATCACTGCATAAAGCGCTCAGGTAAAAAATACACCCCCAATAACCTACATCTGTGCATCCTGGAGCTCGCGCTCACAAATTACATTCTTCAAAGTGTGAGTGTGGGTGTTACGGATCTTTATTTGCCACCACACACAGTGCTTTGAAAGCTGGCTGTTAACCTATAACACAAACAGAGATGTATTGTAAAGCAGCGAAATGATAGATATGACAAGTATTTTGCGAGCACATTTAATGTATCATAACAGTTATAGGCCTTTGCTATATTCTTGATATTTACATTGTCAGTGTATTCATGTTTAAATCAGTTTATGTTACAAAACATAAAAGGAACTCTTGGCATCTGTGCTGATGGCTGCGTATCTCGCTGTGCTGCCGAGATCTGTATATATTCTTTGGAAATTGAAACAGTTTAAAGGATTAGTTCACTTCAGAATTTAAATTTTCTGATAATTTACTCAACCCCAGGTCATCCAAGATGTTTGTCTTTCTTTCTTCAGTCGAAAAGAAATTATAGTTTTTGAGGAAAATATTCCAAAACATTCTCTCCATATAGTGGACTTCAACGGCTACTAGGGCTGGGCGATATGACGATATTATCGTATATCGACGATGTCTTGCAAGTATCACGATGTCGATATTAAAAGTCAGTTACAGACGATAATCGACAATATCAAGAAAACATTTTTTACATAGTCCCGTGGTTACCATTCACATATTTATTCACATAGCATAAATGAAATATTTTGTAGCCTAGTAGCTAGCTAATTAATAGGGTTAGGAATAAAAAAAAATCTATTCTGGAATCACATTTACTTAAGGCCAGGAATCAAATAGGCCTAGGCTTACTCTTTATAAAATTAACATTTTGATTTTGCTTATTAACAATGTATTTTTATTTTTAAAACATTCAAGCATTCCCGTAAACACAGTTGTGTCACGCATGTGTGTGTAACAGACTATATTGGATTTGTGTATTGACATCAACCTAGGCCTATACCCGCGGCACTAATAATGTAGGCTACATTTCTGTTTAAACCGACAAGATTGTTAAATTAGAATTAAAAGGCTAAATTAAATTAGAATGGATAGCCTAAATGTCTATGACTCGTTAAAAATAACCACATTTGTTTTCCAGTGGTTGTTTTACACGCGCAAACAACAGAAAAGGAGGATTCACATCTGCAGCGCAAAATAAACTCATATAGCCTAAATAAAAATAAATACACAAAATATATTCACAAACAATTAACAGATTAACAAAACGAAAGAAAAAAAAAAACTGAAGCCATATGCTGTTTTAATTAATTCATTTTCTTTTTTTTGCGACGCTCTCCACACAAACACGTTAAGACGGAAGAAAGTGGTAGGCTACCTGTTTTCTTTATTTTTGTCACGGATTGCACACAGACACAAGATGTTAGGATCCAAGCGCAGCATTTATTGGGTAATCCAAAGTCTTATTTCCAGAAACAGGCAAGGGTCAAACTCCACAGTAACAGTCCACAAAACACAAAACCAGGAGCAAAAGTGCACGTAACATTAAATACAACAAACCACAACCAAGGGCAGAAACAACTGAGACTAAATAGACAAACTAATGAACAAACACAAAACAGCTGGGTGCAATGAAACAAGGGTAATGAGTCCAGGAGGTGAGTTATGGGTAATGAAGTTCAGACAGGTGACAAAGTCCATGTTGGAGTGCCCTCTGGTGGCTAAACGGGGCACTCCAACTCATGATCATGACAGTACCCCCTCCTTACGGAGCGGCTACCAGACGCTCCATGAAACAAACAAAAACTCTCAGGAGGGAGGTGGACTGGAGGAGGACCAGGGGGAGGGACGGTGGGCCAGGACCAGAGCCCCTGACTGAAGGCCAGGGAGGAGCCGGAGGATCAGACCACGGGGGGCTCTAAAAAGGTCGGGGTCCTGGCTAAATGCCAGGGCGGCGCTGGAGGAACTGACCAGGCGGGTTCCAGCAGGTCTGGATTCCTGGCTAAGGGCCAGGGCGGTGCTGGAGGAACTAACCAGGCGGGTTCCAGCAGGTCTGGAGTCCTGGCTGATTGCCAGGGCGGTGCTGGAGGAACAGATCAGGCGGGTTTCAACGGTTCCATCGGCCTGGGCAGTGGCGGCAGGGCAGAAAACCTAGGCGACGACGGCAGGGCAGAAGACTTGGGTGACGGCGGCAGGACAGAAGGCTTGGATGGCAGCAGCAGGACAGACGGCCTGGATGGCGTCGGCAGGGCAAGACGCTTAGGCAGCGGCAGGGCAGACGGCCTGGGTGATGGCTGCAGGGCAAGTTGCTCAGGTGGCGCCGGCAGGGCAAGTTGCTCAGGTGGCGCCGGCAGGGCAATTGGCGCCGGCAGGGCAAGGCGTTTAGTTGGCGCCGGCAGGTTCAGACAGGTGACAAGGCGCTTAGTTGGCGCTGGCAGGGCAAGACGCTTAGTTGGCGCCGGCAGGGCAAGGCGCTTAGTTGGTGCCGGCAAGGCAAGGCGCTTGGGAAACCAAAGAACAACCTCTAGGGTGGTCTCCGGGCCTTGAGGGGCAGAGGAAGCCCTTCTCCTCCTCTTCCTCCTCCTATGAGGGTGAGGCGGCGGCTCTGTACCTACATCATCTGTAGGCGCCGAAGTGGACCCACAGGCTGGAACAGACTCTGAAGTGAACTCCCTGACCGTGGAGCGGGCTCCCTGACCGTGGAGCGGGCTCCCTGACCGTGGAGCGGGCTCCCTGACCGTGGAGCGGGCTCCCTGACCGTGGAGCGGGCTCACTGGCTGGAGCGGGCTCTGGAGTGGACTCACTGGCTGGAGCGGGCTCTGGAGTGGACTCACTGGCTGGAGCGGGCTCTGGAGTGGACTCACTGGCTGGAGGGATGGAAGCCTTCCTCCTCCTCTTCCTCTTTTTACGTGTGGGAAGCGGAGACTCAGTGCCCACCTCCTCTGTGGCCTCTGGAGCGGATTCACGGGCTGGGACGGCCTCCGGAGCGGACTCACGGCTGAAGCGGCCTCTGGCTGAGCAGGTGTTGCTGAATGGATTCTACGGGAGAGATATCTAACCAAGTCCCAAAAATCCAGTGGGTCCCTTAGGCACTCATTAAATAAATCCTTAAGGGCCGCCTCATTATACTCAAGCCCCACCGCCATTGTCCAAAAGAACTGTGCGAAGCAGCCTACCTCCCATTCTCCCTGCCGCAAGGCCCTCACCGCCCCAAACAAAGCCACACGCTCCCTGCTCGTGGCTGGCCGACGAACTCTGAAGCTCATGCTGCTGGATCCTTGCAATGGTTGGTTTGTTCTGTCACGGATTGCACACAGACACAAGATGTTAGGATCCAAGCGCAGCATTTATTGGGTAATCCAAAGTCGTATTTCCAGAAACAGGCAAGGGTCAAACTCCACAGTAACAGTCCACAAAACACAAAACCAGGAACAAAAGTGCACGTAACATTAAATACAACAAACCACAACCAAGGACAGAAACAACTGAGACTAAATAGACAAACTAATGAACAAACACAAAACAGCTGGGTGCAATGAAACGAGGGTAATGAGTCCAGGAGGTGAGTTATGGGTAATGAAGTTCAGACAGGTGACAAAGTCCATGTTGGAGTGCCCTCTGGTGGCTAAACGGGGCACTCCAACTCATGATCATGACAATTTTACAAAAACAAAATGTTTTGTTTTTGTTGTGAGTGTACACAGATATGATTAAACTCTTTACAGGCAAGACACATTTGACATCAACATGCATCATTCTTACGATCACCACCAGAATGTCCACCTTCACAATGAACTCCGTTAAACTCTGATCAATTCAACAGTTCTCTTCACGAAATGAAATTAATTTCAAACACTTGATAAGAGCAGTGTGGAAATGATTAACATAACAACAAAGCTAATGTTTTATATTAAAGCACAAACTAAGAAAAGAAAAACAAACCTTTAACCTTTAATTAAATTAAGTTTATGCCAACTGATTTGCAGGCTATTGTCAGATAAAGTGCTATGTTGTCTCCGAGGGGGGCGGGGCGGGGCTCGGGTAGGCGAGATTATCGGATATCGTGATATTTTTTAAGGTGATTATCGATAAAATATTTTTTACATATCGCCCAGCCCTAACGGCTACCAATGGGTTGAAGGTCCAAATTGCAGTTTAAATTCAGCTTCAAAGGGCTCTACACAATCCCAGACAAGGAATAAGGGTCTTATCTATCTAAACGATATGTCATTCGATATGTCAAATTATCAGGAAATTTGAATTCTGAAGTGAACTAATCCTTTAATGTTTCATGTACTAAAATGCATTGATGAATTTAAAGTGACTTTAAATATTTATAATAAAAATTAAATATGAATACCTTTATGTCAATATTATAATTATTAGTAATAAATAATTTAAACTAACTTTTTATTTTATTTTATACCAAAAGGTAACCTTATTCATGACAGATAAGTTAATGAGCATGTTTACATGCACACCAATATGCTGATAACTCACACATATCAGCTTATTGAATTAACCAGTTGTCCTGGTTTACATGCAAACCAATAACCCAGCAATGCAAGTAAACCAAGTTTACAAGAACTTATTCATAAATCAGGTTATTTCCCAGTAGTGGCATCAAAACTTAATCATTCATGTATCTGACAATGAGTATTCCATTTGTTATGTCATTGTGATGTTAAATAAAGCATTACAAAGCAAAGAGTACTATTCCAACATGTCAGCTGGAAACTTATGGACTCATATATTCTCCTCGCACGCAGTTACAGATGCAGCATTTTGACTGTACCACTTCTGCAAGAGATGAGAACACATTTTTATAATTTTTTTTGAGTCAAGAAAGAGTCAGTTTGCGATATAATTCCTCCTCACTTAACGCAAAACGCTTGATCTGTCTGGAGTAAGAACGCTTTCCTAACACATTTCACTCATGCGCACTTCAATAAGCCGACAGAACGCAGGTTAATTGGGGTAAGGGGCAAAAATCTAGCTGTGTCGATTAGTTTATGCTTAAGCCATTTATGACTTTACTCTGATAAAGGAAAGCGGGTAAATGTCAGCTTATTAAGCATAATCAGGTTAAGAATGTGCATGTAAATGTACTCGATACACTACTGTTTAAAAGTTTTCTATTTAAATTTTGTTTTAGCAGCCATTACTCTAGTCTTCAGTGTCACATGACCCTTCACAAATAATTCTAATATGCTGATTTGCTGCTCAGGAAACATTTCTTATTATTATCAATGTTGAACACAGTTGTGCTGCTTAATATTTTTGTGGAAACAGAGCTATTTTTTCAGGATTATTTGATGAGTAGAAAGTTCAAAAGAACAGCATCCAAAATCGAACACTGGTTAAAAGCAGACTAAATTGAAACACCCCAGATATGTGGTATAAATGCTATAGCAGAATGTCAACTGGTTGACACATTTCTACCATCATACCACCCCTAATTACATTCTGCCCCAGCAAAATGGGAAAGAGCATGACCCTCTAGACAGAATCTCAGACAAAATCCTCATCATCCCAGGCCTTTCACTATGGCGGCAAACGGAAATGAACTCGCTCAGGTCGCCCTTATCCCCTAATCCACTTTGAAATGGACTGTCAAAGGCTGAATGTAAACAACAGTTTTGGTGGCAGATTCTGACAGAAGAGGAGAAGGCATGTCAAAACTGCTCCTTTAACAATGGCAGCTGAAGATTATCTACTGTATGAGACAGGCTGGCATCTAAAAAGGGATTTTCAACTTAAAATGTCACCCTTTGTGACAATGAATTGCAAATATTGCCCCCAGAAGAATATACATTAAAGAGATGGTAACATACGGCATTCATTTCGTGATGTCAAGAAAAAGGCATCCAGGCTTGTGTTTTATTTGCCACATACAGTTTTCACATAATTGATCGAATTGAACTAGTAATGTTTTGAACCGTCTGAAGCTGAAAACGCACACATTCAAACAGGCATTACAATAGCATTGGCTGTCTAATAATGAGGAAGAGCCAGATTTCAAAATGAGCAAGAAATGTTGAAGTACTTGCGCCATTTGTTATAATGCAGAAGATAAAAGGCAGTTCTAAAGCCATTTTACTAGATTAGTGTGGCAATGTGTGCATGTACCATATAATGTGTGTTGACATGTGTTTTCACATGCATGCAGTGACATATATAATACATATGATATACAGATATACATAATATATGAACAGATTAATATTTTATATAAAATTCCCAGAATTTTGAATAAGAGAAAAGTACTGCAAAAAATGTGTAAATTATTGAATAATATTAGTCTTAGGAAAATAAATGAAAAGAGCACCTAAATGCCATCAAGAGAAAAATGCTTTGGGATTTTCATGTCGCAATGGTGACGGAAGGTTGGAATAATAAAACCAACATGGATGTGCGCATGACATGCCGTGAGTCACTGATAAAAAGCATACTTTATTTATATATAACAGTATATTTAAGTATAAACATTGAACATTTGAATGTGGAGAAAGTCAAAAGAGTCAGTATATGCTTAAAGAAAAGAAGTCACATGACGTGTTAAATTCTTCTACCCTTAATTTGCATAATGGCATATGATGCACTCTCAACATTCACAATCTATTTTCTCTGTGAATATGAGTGACACAAAAACAAGAGTGAAAGGGAACACTGAGAAAAAGGGAAGGCATATAGCAAT
Organism: Anabarilius grahami; assembly: GCA_003731715.1. NCBI lineage: Eukaryota > Metazoa > Chordata > Actinopteri > Cypriniformes > Xenocyprididae > Anabarilius > Anabarilius grahami. Next base: position 10,629,309 of record RJVU01057109.1, read on the forward strand.
ATACAGTGGGTACGGAAAGTATTCAGACCCCCTTAAATTTTTCACTCTTTTGCAGCCATTTGCTAAAATCATTTAAGTTCATTTTTTTTCCTCATTAATGTACACACAACACCCCATATTGACAGAAAAACACAGAATTGTTGACATTTTTGCAGATTTATTAAAAAAGAAAAACTGAAATATCACATGGTCCTAAGTATTCAGACCCTTTGCTGTGACACTCATATATTTAACTCAGGTGCTGTCCATTTCTTCTGATCATCCTTGAGATGGTTCTACACCTTCATTTGAGTCCAGCTGTGTTTGATTATACTGATTGGACTTGATTAGGAAAGCCACACACCTGTCTATATAAGACCTTACAGCTCACAGTGCATGTCAGAGCAAATGAGAATCATGAGGTCAAAGGAACTGCCTGAAGAGCTCAGAGACAGAATTGTGGCAAGGCACAGATCTGGCCAAGGTTACAAAAAAATTTCTGCTGCACTTAAGGTTCCTAAGAGCACAGTGGCCTCCATAATCCTTAAATGGAAGACGTTTGGGACGACCAGAACCCTTCCTAGAGCTGGCCGTCCGGCCAAACTGAGCTATCGGGGGAGAAGAGCCTTGGTGAGAGAGGTAAAGAAGAACCCAAAGATCACTGTGGCTGAGCTCCAGAGATGCAGTCGGGAGATGGGAGAAAGTTGTAGAAAGTCAACCATCACTGCAGCCCTCCACCAGTCGGGGCTTTATGGCAGAGTGGCCCGACGGAAGCCTCTCCTCAGTGCAAGACACATGAAAGCCCGCATGGAGTTTGCTAAAAAACACCTGAAGGACTCCAAGATGGTGAGAAATAAGATTCTCTGGTCTGATGAGACCAAGATAGAACTTTTTGGCCTTAATTCTAAGCGGTATGTGTGGAGAAAACCAGGCACTGCTCATCACCTGTCCAATACAGTCCCAACAGTGAAGCATGGTGGTGGCAGCATCATGCTGTGGGGGTGTTTTTCAGCTGCAGGGACAGGACGACTGGTTGCAATCGAGGGAAAGATGAATGCGGCCAAGTACAGGGATATCCTGGACGAAAACCTTCTCCAGAGTGCTCAGGACCTCAGACTGGGCCGAAGGTTTACCTTCCAACAAGACAATGACCCTAAGCACACAGCTAAAATAACGAAGGAGTGGCTTCACAACAACTCCGTGACTGTTCTTGAATGGCCCAGCTTAAACCCAATTGAGCATCTCTGGAGAGACCTAAAAATGGCTGTCCACCAATGTTTACCATCCAACCTGACAGAACTGGAGAGGATCTGCAAGGAGGAATGGCAGAGGATCCCCAAATCCAGGTGTGAAAAACTTGTTGCATCTTTCCCAAAAAGACTCATGGCTGTATTAGATCAAAAGGGTGCTTCTACTAAATACTGAGCAAAGGGTCTGAATACTTAGGACCATGTGATATTTCAGTTTTTCTTTTTTTTTAAATCTGCAAAAATGTCAACAATTCTGTGTTTTTCTGTCAATATGGGGTGCTGTGTGTACATTAATGAGGAAAAAAAAAGAACTTAAATGATTTTAGCAAATGGCTGCAACATAACAAAGAGTGAAAAATTTAAGGGGGTCTGAATACTTTCCGTACCCACTGTATATGTATAGGGCTGTCGATTTAACATGTTAATTTAATTAATTTCCTATGGGGAAAAAAATAATGTGTTAAAATGATTAACACATTTATTGCACCCGCCCCACCCCAGACCTATGAAGTTCATCTTACATTTTATACACTTGATTGATGATGAATATTGTCTACTTTTGTAATATTGTTTAATTATATATATATATATATATATACACACACATACACGCATCTTACACATCATGCCCTTGTCTAAATGTCAAGCACAGGGTTTCTTCTAAAGAGACTGGCATAAGGCCATCATCGTCATGTGTATGTCTGATTATGTCTACTGAAGATATGATTCTCATATCAGAGGAAAGCTAAAAGAAGAAAGGGGAGGTATTTGATGGAAAGAAAGACATGGTATGTATTCAACAAGAGGATGTGACAGATCAGATGTCAGGTACAGAAAGAGAGAGAGAGAGAGAGAGAGATTGAGAGAGAGAGAGAGAGAGAGAGAGAAGAGAGAGAGAGAGAGAGTGACGGGGAGAAGCTGTGATTTAATAGCTGGGTGCACCTGCAGCCTGGATATCCTCTGCATCTCAATGAGCTCTGCGTTCCCTCTACCCATCACTGTCCTTCCTCTCTACTCTTTCAATCCCTCAGTTTTTCGCTCTGTATGCTTGCTCACTCTTTTACTCGTTCTTCAGGATAACCGTAAACAAAACTGTCAGAATAATCAAAAATTGTAATGATCAATATTTATTTCATTAAACCAATAATTACCACAAAAAGTATAGTACACACAAACAATATTTATTCCTATTTCAAGTGAAATTGTATTTAATGTAGACTGGTTTCTCTATCCTTTTTTTTTTGAAGATGAGAGCATATCACACAGCCTGTCCATGTTGGCTATCCTACCAGATGAATATGAATTTTAATCAAAATACCATACAGTTTAATTGGATGCCAGCCTTAGATGTCAACAACAGGAGAGACCAAGGAGGGTTAAAAACTCCAATAGGTATTTTTTTCCTGGTTTTTGCCCTGTTTTTGGTACAGTGTAGCCACATGGCAACATATAATTTCCCTTCACTTTATAGAACAAATTGCATTGTTGGAATTAAAAGGGCAGACTTCGAAGAACACGAATAATAAGCTGTTTTTAAGCCACATGACATTTGATTTCCTCTCCAAGACTGCAAAGTGCATTTTATTTTGGTGTATTTATCACACATCATGAATTTTTTGCTGCAACTTTGATTAGATAATTAGATGCTGTTGTTTACAGAACAACCTTGTCTAACACAGTTTTACAGAAAATAAGAACGTTGCCACATGGCAATTCTGTACCACAGTGGAATATGGCCATAATAAAAGCATAAAGCATAACAATACTTATGCATTAATAATACAATTTTGATGTCTTTCAGAAAAAAAAAATGCATACCATTTTCAATATGAGGAAAGAAAAAAAAAAGTTTACCACTAAAGATGAACTAGGATTTACGATGCTTTGTTATATTTTCAGTTGTGTTGCAGATTTGACACCTTTACCAAGGTGTTTCTCAAAAATCGCATTTTTATTTTTGTTACTGGAGCTTTTTTATGTTAAAAATTAATAAACAAATTAGTTAATAAAAAAAACATTCACATTGTAAATATAATGCATTTTTCAGTGTTCAACAATAAGTTGTGCATAATTGTTTTGTTAGTTCACCCAAAAATGAAAATTGTCATCAATTACTCACCCTCGTGTTGTTCCAAACCAGTAAGATTTTCCCTCATCTTTGGAATACATATAAATCAATGTTTATTTGTGAATAAAAGCCTAAATTCAATCTGTTAATTATATAATTATAATTAGTTTTACGATCTCTTTATGAACTTTTTGAAGCATGAAAGTGGTAGTTGCATAGCTGTCAATGGAGGTAGAGAAATTGCTCAGATTTTATTTAAAATATCTTGAGGGGTAGTAAATTATGACAGAATATCCATGTTTGGGTGAACTATCCCTTTAACCTAACTATGTACATTTATATAGTTGGTCACTTTTTACTTTTTTTGATTGACTCTGAAAATAGACCTGTCTCTCTCCACAAATGATCTCATTACAAAGTATAAGATCACCTTCCTCCTCCTCCTCTATCCTTCTGTTTCTCATTCCACCAGCCCCTATGTCTTTCCTGTCTCTTTCCCTCTCTTGAGTTTGACGAGGCAGGCATACTTAATGTGACTGACAGCCAGAGGCAGTACCCTGACCAAATGGAGCGGGTGTCAGCTGGCTTTGTTGGCCCTCAGTATAAGGGGCTTTTCATATAGCCGAAGCAATTAACTGCGACACCTAATTAATGTTACGATGAATTACACAGGTTCACTGAAAGCACTCCACCATGAAGGTTGAGGAGGACCATGTTTGGGCCTGCTATACTAAAAAAAAAAAAAAATCTAATTATGTGTCCTCCCTCTTCGCACTGTCCCAAACCCCAGCCTCTGACATAGGTTTACGCTGAAAACGATAACGCCTTCTGTCTATTATTTGCTTCAGTTTTTCAGCCTTTTTTCAACAGGTCTTAATCACTTTCTGCCAAACAGCTGCAATGCAGCCAACAAATTGCTTCCAGTTAACAAACAGCCCAATTGCTTTTCACTTACATTGTAAACAAGGCCAAACACAAGAACAGCTTAAGTCTGTTTTGATATTGAAGATGTTGAAAGATTCTGAAACATTTTTAAAAAAAATATATAAATGTCGTGTTGACTATATAGCCTAATTTTTTAATGACAAAAACAAAACAATTTTCACAAGTGGAAAGAAGCATTTTGACTAATGGTCTCAGAGTTTTGGACTTCACTGCATACGTATTGGGGCATTCACCAAAGGTTTTTTAGTCAGACCTACTGTACACAGTGAAGACTATGCAGAGAGCTCAGAGAGATAATTCTCCTACGCTGAGCATATAGAGACAAACATAATGAGGAGGAACTGAGGGAGTTTATGGGAAATGCCATATCAAATCACATAAAAGCAGCTGGAGGAAAGGTAGATGAGCGTTTAGCATTCTCATGGGGTTTGCTTGACAGGCTCTGAGGTATTTCATCCCACCTCTAAGCCAATAGCAATAATGAAGCTTCATATAGCACAGATCCAACCATCATGATCAATAGACCATCATGCATTGCAACACAGTGGGGGTGGATTTTATAGTACAGTATATAAACCAAAGGACTGGTCTTTTGTAAAACGCAGAGGGAGGAAGTTACTAAGAATGAATTGTCTTTTAAAATGCTTATGGTTAGTGAACAATACGCAGGTATTTACACAGAAGTACCATGGTGTAATTGTTTAGCATAATCTGTTTAAATAGATAGCTCATACAAAAATGAAAATTCTGTCAGCATTTACTTTACTTACATTATTAACTTTCTTTCTTCTTTTGGAAAGCTTTTGAAAGCTCTTTTCTTTTCTTTCTTTCTTTTTCTTTTTGTCCATACAATGAAAGTCAATCAGGTTCAATGATGTCCAATTGGATCCCATTGACTTCCATTGTATAGACAAAAAAACAACTGAAATGCTTTTCAAGATATCTTATTTTGTGTTCCACAGAAGAAAGAAAGGATGAAATTTCATGCTGGCAAGTCTGGTTTGGTTTAGGCTTGTAAGGTGGTGATTTAGCATATTGACCAGCATAGCCATGGCAAAACTCAAACAGATTGGTCTTTATTGTCAATCTGGCTGACTTAGAGACTTAGTGGTTAGGCTAGAGAAAAGGACCATACTGGTCTCTGCATATGCTGGTGTCTGAAATAGCTTACTATCACATGAAGGTGGAGGTCCTTCAAACTCAAGATGAGTCCCCAGGCGACAGGTTTGAATGCTGTTCCCATTTAGGTGATATCCTGGCAAACATCTGTAACGCACTATATCACCTGTGGAAAGAGAGGGATATGAAAAGAACAGATGAACGGATATTCATCATTTCTTTATCAATTGTCTTTCAGATGCACATCACTTTCTGTAATATTATGGAGAACATGGGATTTCTGAGAAGCTCGGAACAACAGGAGCAGCATCTGGCTGTTCCTGCCGCTGCCTCACTCATAACTTGATGAAGGCCACGTCCCCTCACTGTCTCGCTTAATGGCTGACAGTGACGATAAAAGAATAAAGGGAGAAGGAGCGAGTCGAAGGGAGACTCGACGTGCCGGCGCTGCATTGCAGTGTAATTAAGGAAGCGCCACACTGCATGGTTTACATTCATAACACCCATCGGCTGCTACCTGAGGGCCGTTCAGATCCCTGAAACAAATCTCCCTGTTGCCACACAAACATTCAGGAACTCTGTGACTCAGCTAAGAGGAACAAAAACACCTAGTGGTTTTATAATGTAGCATTTAACTCGAAATAATGAAACAAAATTGAAAAAAAGGCTTTACATGCTTTAAAATACATATTTAGGAATGTGTTTGTGGCTGAGAGAACATGCGTTCATGGCCATCCAAACACAACGGCCTTAGTTAAATCACTGAATTAGGAGAATTAATTGGATGTGGTGGATAATCAGTGATCAAAAGCGTGATTCAGTGCAGCTTCGTGCCAAAGACCATGAATGTTTTAACCCCGACGGAGGCTCTACAAACACGCTCCATTCCAGAGAGATCAAACAACCCTGCACCAACCCGTAACAACCCATTTAGAACAATTAATATAAATGAATGCATTTTTTTTCTCCATGCCAGAAAAGCAGTGCATTGATTTTACAATGGATTTCAGAGGCGACAGAGGCTGGTGACTCATCATTAGAGAACCAATGAAGTTATGATTGCTTTATTATTTATAAGTGTTTTCTGTGGGCACTCGGAGGTGAAACCAACAGCTTTAATAAACGATTCAAAAGATTTTGTAGAAAAAAAAAAAAAAAGTTAAAATAGCTTGAATACAATCTAGAAAAAAAAAGAACCTATCAGAGACGCCACAGCCAAAATTGTTCAATCATAGTTTGAGTATGTGGGAAAAAATAAAATAAAATAAATAATGGGTTTATTATTATTATTATTATTATTGCTGTTGCTCCTGCAGGTAAAACGGTGTAATTATAACAACATGCTATGATCACTAATATTATAATAAACAAATATCTCAGTTGACTGAGTCTAAACTTTACGCTCTGCTTCTTAAACTTTAATGACAATCAGTGATTGTCCTTATTCCGTGCACAAAAATCAACTTTCAAGTACCCAGTACAAAATTTCCTGTCAAATTTTCTCAATTCATCTGCTATAGGAAAGCATGGCAAAATGTGTATGCTCGATATATAAAATCGCTTCTGTCTGGCCTCCCCACCATTTTGTGTTTGCACAAAATGTAAACTCAACCTATGTTCTAGCACCAAGCACAATACAATATAAGCCTCTGTTTTGAATTCTGGCAATGAGTCAGCATATCAGCACGGCCCTATGGGACTGGTAGCCCTGGCATCTGAGCAGTTTTCTCTCCTCAAAGTGAGTTCTCGAGGGGTGTTAGCGGTGGTGGGGGGAGGTGAGTGTGTGGCTGGCTCTGCTATTCTGGGAACATTATTAATGAGAGGCGCTCAAGCCTGAAAATGAACTGGCAGCCTGCGTCTCTGCTCAAAATGTTCCACTTATACTGGGCCAGGCCGAGTCCACCAACACTAACACACACAAGCAGGCATACAAATCAGATTGTAAATGAAGTAAAATCAATTCAAACTCACCTATCTTAAATTCTTTACTGGCCATCAGTATTTCTGCATTAGGAATGATGGGAGGTGGCAAACAAAACTGAAGTCTATAGGCTAGAAGAAAGAGAGACAGAGAGGTAAAGAGAACAGGTTCAGACATGTCATATTTCATTCAGGTATTCAGTGTGAAAATACAAAAAAAAAAAGAAAAAAGAAGAAGATAATTTCATGTGTTCAGGGTCTTATTTGGAGTGCTTTTTAAGGATGACATGGCTTTTATGATGCTAATCAGTGTTGTCTATTTCCAGCTCCATTGGATTGAAAAACCTGTATGCAGTCCTAAGCAACCACGCAGTGTTGCAAAACTCGAGTCTGGGCCCTGGTCTCAAATCCATCTTAAATCGAAGACCATATTTTCACGGTCTTGTCATGAACTCAGGAACATTTGACTGCCACTGGGACTTGAGACTGTGTGTGGTCTTGAGTACCATAGCACTGCAGATACATTTTGTGGTCTGTGCCGAAATGTGCCTTCTTAATCATTCAGGCCCTCTTCAGGTTCAGTCTTAGCTCCTTTTCTGGTTTCAGTCTTGACTGAAACTCAACCTGCTCTGACCTCAGCCTAGACTGTGACTCGAAAAAGCTGGTTTCGTCCACAACTCTGCAATAATTTATTTAAATCACATCCTTCCACGGGGTCCTGCTGCAATCAGGCAACTGCTATTGAGATGTATGGGAATGCTAGCGATAGCTTTCTCTTGGACCAATTACCTTGGTAGTTGATTTTGAACAGTCCACCTTTCTCAGAATTGCTTCGGAAACGTATCAGAACTTGATTAGAAGTGCTGCTCGGTGGGTTGTTGGGCTCTCCCTCGGTAAACACTCCAAGTTTACGAGCTGTTTCCTGAGGTCCGTCCCTGTTGAAGACACATCAGATTTTATGTACAAAACCCTCTAACCTTGCATACTGCATGGGACAGGGGAACACCACATGCCTTGCTGCCTGACATTGCAAAGTAAGTCAGATCCCACCCATATAGATCACCCGGCTGATTTGAGAAACGTTTCTCTGAATATTGATTACTTGAGGGACGATTCTAGCCATACTGATTACCTCTCTGATTTCAGAGACTCCTCTCACACTCTCTTAGAGAGTGTGCTACAGTTCCTTCACGCTCAGTTCAGACTTAGCCTCTGTGTCAAGGCATTGTGAAACCGAAGCCACCGTCTACAAGGACATCACCTAGGGGGGTTACCCCCATCTTTACAGTCCTCTTGTGGGGAGGGAACAACTTGGCACCAACCTAATCCTAGTTTTAACCATGACCATTCAACTTTAAAACCATCTGTTTGTGGCCATCTGAGCTTGCGCTACAGATTATGTCCTGTCTTGTGCATTCAGAAAAGCATCTGGTTGGCTAAAGGGAGTGCTGGCTCACTGAAGTGAGGCCAGGTTGTCTTGACAGAGTTTTCTTGACTCTTCTGGTTATACTGTTCCTTTAGTTTGAGTTGAAGTGGATGAATCCTGCATGTAAGAGAGTAGATAATGCCTCAAGAAAAAGTAGGGAACCATAGGTACAGTAAGATCAATGCTTCAATTAATCCAAACAGAAAATTTGAGGAAAGAGGCCTAATGTCAAAATTTGAAAAATCTGAAATTGCAGAGATTCAATGAAGATTCAATGAATTTAGAGAAGGTATGTGATTAAATTGCAACTTCTGCCCTAACATGTTTTAAGGGGAACCCTGTGGAAAGGTTCAAAGTCCTACCTGTACATACAGGCCTCAAGTGACTCAATAAAGAGGCTCATTAATTAGCCACCAGTCTGGTGTGATATAAATATATTCGCTCCCAGAAAAGAAAGTCTGCGTGTGATATAAATATATTCGCTCCCAGAAAAGAAAGTTGTAGAAGTATAATTGCTACAGGAAGTTTGACAACTCACCAGATTGTGATGAAATCTTGGGGACCATGGACTTGCAAGAGGGTGAAATTAAGACGAATTCCCAAGCCTGGTGCCACCGTAATCAGCCAGCTGCAGTCCGCAGAAGTGGGGTAGTCCTCTGGGTAACCGGGGGAGAAGATAGTGCCATTGTCTGATGTAATGTTACCTCCACAGGGCACTAGAAGGCAAAAATGAAAATGTACAATAGTAAAACGCCCCAATAAACTTGACCTAAAACAGTTTTTTGTAGAACCTAACGATTAAAGAAACACCATCACAGAAAGCAGCGTTGATGATGGAGAAAGTAGAAACCAAGATAGGGGCAGGGCAACATGGCTGAAAATCCCCGCTGGGTTCTAAAACACCACTCAGTAGTTCACTTTCCTTGTCCATCTACATCTTAGAAATCCCTCTTGCAGGCAGTGCTTTGCATTTATATAGACGTGTCCATGTTTCCAATGATTCAAATGAGCCCCAGACATATGAAATCAAATCCCCTTCCTTCTCCTGCTGATCCCATGCTGCTGCTGCCCCCGAGTCGGAGGGGAAATAATCAATGCGATTCGGCTGGTGAAATAAAGATAGGCCAACGACTTGTACGCACACATAAGGATAGTCATAATACACTCTCACTCTGACTGTACTCTCAGCGGTTTCTTGCACCGTCAAGGTCTCTCCGTCCCCACATCCCTCCCCACTCGTTCCCGCCCTCTCTATCCTTATACAATTCTTTCTGCTCTCTTTCCTCCTTCTTCATTTCCTCTCATCTCCGATGGAATGCTGAGAGGGGTGCCTATGTTAATCCCCAGTGCTGTGTGTTCTCTCTTACCACCTTACTTGCTAAATGAAGTATCGATCACAGCATTGATTAAAAAAAAAACATGCCACACTATCAAGCAGAAATGCATGGTGACGTTATCGATTGGGCAAAAAAGTTGAGTGGTGAATGGGGATGGGAGGAATGTGAGAATGTGGTGAACTGAAAAAGAGGAGGGAGCAATAGATGGAGGACAGGCCAAGTTGGCTGATATGGACAGGTGGGACAGTGGAAGAGAAAATCGATCAGCTTTTTAATGACTGGGAGAGGAAATCTATGTACATGACACCCTGGGCATGAACTATTGGTGGCAGCATGTGTAGGTGACAGCTAGGGCAGTAGGGTTGTAAAGTATTTTAATTAAGTATATAATATTTAATTCATGTAATTTAA
>RJVU01057109.1:10639971-10673543 GCA_003731715.1 Anabarilius grahami
CACAGCACCCCATATTGACAGAAAAACACAGAATTGTTGACATTTTTGCAGATTTATTAAAAAAGAAAAACTGAAATATCACATGGTTCTAAGTATTTAGACCCTTTGCTCAGTATTTAGTAGAAGCACCCTTTTGATCTAATACAGCCATGAGTCTTTTTGGGAAAGATGCAACAAGTTTTTCACACCTGGATTTGGGGATCCTCTGCCATTCCTCCTTGCAGATCCTCTCCAGTTCTGTCAGGTTGGATGGTAAATGTTGGTGGACAGCCATTTTTAGGTCTCTCCAGAGATGCTCAATTGGGTTTAAGTCAGGGCTCTGGCTGGGCCATTCAAGAACAGTCACGGAGTTGTTGTGAAGCCACTCCTTCGTTATTTTAGCTGTGTGCTTAGGGTCATTGTCTTGTTGGAAGGTAAACCTTCGGCCCAGTCTGAGGTCCTGAGCACTCTGGAGTAGGTTTTCGTCCAGGATATCCCTGTATTTGCCCGCATTCATCTTTCCCTCGATTGCAACCAGTCGTCCTGTCCCTGCAGCTGAAAAACACCCCCACAGCATGATGCTGCCACCACCATGCTTCACTGTTGGGACTGTATTGGACAGGTGATGAGCAGTGCCTGGTTTTCTCCACACATACCGCTTAGAATTAAGGCCAAAAAGTTCTATCTTGGTCTCATCAGACCAGAGAATCTTATTTCTCACCATCTTGGAGTCCTTCAGGTGTTTTTTAGCAAACTCCATGCGGGCTTTCATGTGTCTTGCACTGCCATAAAGCTCCAACTGGTGGAGGGCTGCAGTGATGGTTGACTTTCTACAACTTTCTCCCATCTCCCGACTGCATCTCTGGAGCTCAGCCACAGTGATCTTTGGGTTCTTCTTTACCTCTCTCACCAAGGCTCTTCTCCCCCGATAGCTCAGTTTGGCCGGACGGCCAGCTCTAGGAAGGGTTCTGGTCATCCCAAACGTCTTCCATTTAAGGATTATGGAGGCCACTGTGCTCTTAGGAACCTTAAGCGCAGCAGAATTTTTTTTGTAACCTTGGCCAGATCTGTGCCTTGCCACAATTCTGTCTCTGAGCTCTTCAGGCAGTTCCTTTGACCTCATGATTCTCATTTGCTCTGACATGCACTGTGAGCTGTAAGGTCTTATATAGACAGGTGTGTGGCTTTCCTAATCAAGGATGATCAGAAGAAATGGACAGCACCTGAGTTAAATATATGAGTGTCACAGCAAAGGGTCTGAATACTTAGGACCATGTGATATTTCAGTTTTTCTTTTTTAATAAATCTGCAAAAATGTCAACAATTCTGTGTTTTTCTGTCAATATGGGGTGCTGTGTGTATATTAATGAGGAAAAAAAATTAACTTAAATGATTTTAGCAAATGGCTGCAATATAACAGAGTGAAAAAATTAAGGGGGTCTGAATACTTTCCGTACCCACTGTATATATATATACACACACACACATTTGTCTAATCATTTGTGCACCACAACAAAGACTTTGACCTAAATCAAAGCACTATCGAAGCACTATATAGTATTTTTACTATATGTGAAGATTTTACAATAAGGATACAATGATAAAATTCTGATTAAACAGGATGCTTGACCACAGCTTTTCCATTGTCATTTTATTTCATCAGCTTCAAAAGCAAATATAATACTATACCATTATTTTACATCTTGACACCCATGCTTTGACTTCAGTATAATTTCTCTGTACCTTTTAAAACCCTGGTGGTGCCGTAAATGGAGCAAGTATGTCAGAGACAACAAATGAAAACACAAAAAGAAAGATAGAGAGAGAATGGCAGTTTGAAGTGCATTAAAAAAGTATGTGGTAATCTTTCATGTTTTTTTTTTTTAAATCAGTATTTCTTATTCTTACTTACTGGTACTCTCAGCTGTGACTTTACAGACCTTTCAAAAATGTAATTCACATGTTAAGTGGCGACTAAAGCTGAAGAATATGTTTCTCAAAGATCAGGAGGAGACTTTCAAGCAGTCGAGATGATCTGATATATATAAAAAAATAGAAAAAAAAAAGCATTCTTTGATCAAAAGAGTCAAATTTTTCATCTTTCTTCTTGACAGTCTGCATATTACACAGCATGGGAGTACGGTGCATCATATTCATTTTTTTCCTTTTCACTCTGTCACACCAGAGCTCTTGATTACTACAAATTCAATTACGCACGCTGAAAGAGTGTTTTAACAAGGCCCAGGTTGATGCTAAGTTTTTCATTGTGTGGATTACTGTAACAGAGTTTGGATGAATAATGTGTCTCTCTATTTGCGGCTTCACCTGTGCAGCGATGCTGGGCAAAGCACCGGTGCCTGAATAAGGCGACGAGGCTGCAAATACTATGTCAGCTCCTTGAATACCTCCCAGGAGCATCTTTATTCCCACATGTGCATTCAGCATCCCCAGTGCATACGCTACCTCGTGACCCACTGCATAATTAACTCACCGAATCAACAGAAAAAATGAGCATGAGAATGTGGGTCAAGGATGAACTCCATTCCTTTCCCATCATCCCCTTGGAAGAGATGTTAGAAAGGAGCCATTGAGTCTGTAAGGATGGTTTATAGTAAAGAATTTGCATTTATCTGCAGTTGCCCTCTTTGACCCACATTTAAAGCTGGAGTGATGATGGGGAGAACAAAGCTAGTAATTAAGCATACAGAATACACTATTTGCCAGTAGTTAAGTTCAACTATTTTTATAGTACATTTTGTCATTTGTTCAATTGCATTGTAAGAAACCGTGCAATGTGAACATGCTGCATTTAGAATGATGTGATGGTCAACCAATGATGTCAGAATTTTCATTTTAGGGTGAACTACCCCTTTAAAACTCTTTGGGAAGACTTTACTTAAAGCCTTTTTATAATACATTATAATAGCATTATAATACTGTATAATACATTATAAAAGTATTTTTAATGCATTAATTATGCAGTGTAATGCAAGGCATGAATAACTGTAACCAGTTATAATACATTTTAATACTTATCGATTCACTGTTACACCTTTAGGAAGTATAATGCATTAAAACACATGATAAAAAACTCATTTGAGATGTAACAAGGAATCTCATTTGATTATAATATCAAATATCATAATCAAGTTACACACTGGAATGTAATATATACAGTTGCAAGAAAAAGTATGTGAATCACTTGCAGAATCTGTGAAAATGTGCAAAATTTTAACAAAATAAGAGAGATCATACAAAATGCATGTTATTTTTTATTTAGTACTGTCCTGAGTAAGATATTTAACATAAAAGATGTTTACATATAATCCATAAGACAAAAAAATAGCTGAATTTATTAAAATGACCCAGTTCAAAAGTTTGTGAACCATTGATTCTTAATACTGTGTGTGGTTACCTGGATGATCTACGACAGTTTTTTTGTTGTGTGATGGTTGTTCATGAGTCCCTTGTTTATTCTGAGCAGTTAAACTGAGCTCTGTTCTTCAGAAAAAATCTCCAGGTCCCAAACATTCTTCAGTTTTCCACCATCTTTTGCATATTTGAACCCTTTACAACAGTGACTGAATGATTTTGAGATCCATCTTTTCACATGGAGGACAACTGAGGGACTCAAACACAACTATTAAAAAAGGTTCAAACATTCACTGATGCTCCAGAAGAAAACACGATGCATTAAGAGTCGGGGGTGAAAACTTTTGAACAGGATGAAGAGGTCCAAATTTTTCTTATTTCGCTTGAATATCATTTTTTTTCATTTAGTACTGCCCTTCGGAATCAACAGCAGATACTTGCATGTTTCCCGGAAGACAAATTAAATACAATTTACCTTGATCTTCAAATTCCAAATGTTTTCACCCCCCATCTATTAATTCTGGAGCATCAGTGAATGTTTGAACCTTTTTTAAAAGTTGTGTTTGAGTCCCTCAGTTGTCCTCAGTGTGAAAAGACGGATCTCAAAATCATTCAGTCACTGCTGTAAAGGGTTCAAATATGCAAAAGATGGTGGAAAACTGAAGAATCTGCAGGACCTGGAGGATTTTCTGAAGAACAGAGCTCAGTTTAACTGCTCAGAACAAACAAGGGACTCATGAACAACCATTACAAAACAAAAAAAACTGTCGTAGATCATCCAGGTAACCACACACAGTATTAAGAATCAATGGTTCACATACTTATGAATGGGGTTATTTTAATAAATTCAGCTATTTTTTTTGTCTTGTGGATTATATGTAAACATCTTTTATGTAAAATATCTTACTCAGGACAGTACTAAATAAAAAATAACATGCGTTTTGTATTATCTCCCTTATTTTGTTAAAATTATTAACATTTTCACAGATTCTGCAAGTGGTTCACATACTTTTTCTTGCAACTATGTATATATGTATATATATATATATAAATAAAATATGACAAATGAAACCAGGTTGTTTGCTAAATAAAAACTGTCCTCACAACAATGCATTTAGGCTATCAGATGTTTACTTATGTGGGAGAGGAAATAGAGGGGGTTGTACCTTCACAACGAGGAAACGGATGATCCCAGTTGCGTGTAGTTCCATGTTGACAGGTAAGAATAGAGTGTCCCATCAGCTGATACCCAGGATAGCACTCAAAAGAGATGGACTGACCCACATTATAACCAGCCCCAACCACCACACCATTGTGAAAGGGTTCAGGATCAGGACACTCCTGAAGTTCATAGGCTGGAAAAGACAGACATATTGCTGCATAAAACATGGGGGAAGAAAATGTATGATTCATTTTTGAACCTGCTAGAAGAAAGCAGAGCCCATGACAAGTGCATCTGTTGTGACACCTCGAAGAAATGAATTTGCATCAAAAAAATGATTGCTCTGAGCTCCAAGCACCAGTCTAAACAGAGTTTTACATGTAAACCATGCATGGAATCAACTGATTGCTGTACACCAACAAAGCATTGGGATTTGATTCAAAGCAAGTGCAATCAAAGCTTTGGCATTGACAGATGCTGTCATTTTTTTTTCTTCTTTTTCTCAGATTTCAATTATGGAGGTCTGAACTTCATGGGAATGCAAACAAGTGATCAATGTTCATTACAGGCAGTGAACACTTACATCACAACATTTCAGCCCTGAGTTAAAATGTTTTCCTTGCATTTTCCATTTTTTTCTATTTTCCACAATTATGTCTTAAAGTCATTCTGAGGAGAAGTTTTGAAATAAAAATTCATACAAATTTCTTTTCATTAGTTCCGTCTGCGTCTGGTGCCATTATGAGAAGTTTTGCCAAATTATTTTTCAAATCTCATAGACACAAAAGGCAATAATCTAAAGCTTTCAGACAGAATGACCATGACTAAAGAAATTGAATTATGTGGATCAGAGCATCTTCTGTAACAAAGCTCTGCAAAAGGGTATACTGCCGGATATAATGCTTGATTTATATGCTAATGTACAGGTAATTATGTATTTCATGAATTATTTCAATACTGCAAACTGTCATTGCATTACAGTGTAAATTCTGATAGCTTCATGGATCCGTCTTAGAACAGACCATTTCTATGACACAATTTTAAATTCACTCATTGGACTCATATTCTACTTTGGATTCTGGCATCAGCAGCATTTTATACCTGATGGATTTTATGCACAGCTTCACAGAGAATGGGTTACTATCGAGTTTACTCGTTATCTTGACTGATTGTCTTGGCAAGGTATTGAAACTGATATTCAAATTGAGGTTCCTGAGAAAATTTATGTGCAAAGGCAGAACCTGCGACAACAATGCTAACTACAATGGAATGTGGAGTAAAATGGTCAACTTTTTCAACTTTTAGTTTGCTTACCCTGATAATCAAATCTGAAGCCAGGCTTATTCTGAGAGTGATCACTATGGAAATATACAGTGGTCTCATGGGAGGTGGTTAGAAGAGATGGTGGTATGTCCTGCCCACTGAATCTGCCAATCACTGTGCTGGTGTCAAAAGGTCCATTCCTAATTTCCAGGAAATCGTGGTTGGCCTCAGTGGAAAAGTTCAAGAACTGCACATGAGCCCCTGTTTGGATGATAAAACAGGATGTGTTTACTAATCTCAAAGTTCCATGCCATCCCAGTCATCTTGCTAACAGCTATTGTTACGAAGGCAACAGGCATACAAGAACAGCTTCTATCAACTTGAATGAAGAGAGACTGACATCAAGATTTTGAACTTTTTTCAAATAAGCAATAAAAGCAGACACAAAAAAATTATTTTTTTCATGCTTGTCCAGCTAATGTTCAATGCTAAAAATGATATAATAAAAATGATATTGGTTCTTGTAATGAAAAGGTGGGAATTTGATTTCTATAACTGCGATACTGGGGACAAGATTTCTCCTATTCACTTTTCCATGAGTGCTCTGCCTCCCCCTCATTCTGTCTCTGATAACATTTCGTAACAAACCAGATAAATATCATGGTAAGTATCACCAGCTTTAGCCAATTCATTTTAAACTAGAACTCACTGGCATTACCAGTAAACTCTTTCTAAATAGCATCTGTTCATTCTGCTGTGTCCTCACCATAACCGACTGGCAAGTAAATCCTCCAGGTGCAGTCACTGTTGCTAGGGTAGTTTCCTGGGAAACCAGGGCTGAGGATGGTGCCTTCCATCTCCTCTCTGATTCCCCCACACTGAGCTTAAAGGAAAAATGGTGAAGACGGTATTAGAAACATTAATTTGACGAAAACACATACTGCTATATAAACCAAATCTGATGTGCTCAAGGTTCAAGTACTTCTAAAGGCCGATAAAAACAGCTGACAGCTGTCAGTCTATTATTAGAAAATGATATGATGCAACTGTTGGCTATTTCCACTTCTTTTGATTGGTGGGAATATAAAAATGACTGAAAGTGAAAATTGCTGTCACTGACCTGCAAATGAACTTGTCTTTTTTTGGAGAGCCAGCATAGCTTCTATAGTTGCTAAATATACAGTGGGATCCAAAAGTCTAAGAGCACACTGAACATCTAAGATACTGTATATAATATACAATATATACACTACCGTTCAAAAGTTTGGGATCGGTATGATTTTTTATGTTTTTAAAAGAAGTTTCGTCTGCTAACCAAGACTGCATTTATTTAATTAAAAATACAGTAAAAACAGGAATATTTTGAAATATTATTACAATTTAAAATAACTGTTTTCTATTTGAATATATTTTACAAAGTAATTTATTCCTGTGATGGTAAAGTTGAATTTTCAGCATCATTACTCCAGTCTTCAATGTCACACGATTCTTCAGAAAACATTCTAATATGCTGATTTGCTGCTCAAGAAACATTTCTGATTATTATCAATGTTGAAAACAGTTGTGTACTTTTTTTTGTCAGGATACCTTGATTAATAAAAAGTTCAAAAGAACAGCATTTATCTGAAATACAAAGCTTTTGTAACATTATACACTACCGTTCAAAAGTTTGGGGACAGTAAGAATTTTTATTTTTATTTTTTTGAAAAGAAATGAAAGAAATTAATACTTTAATTCAACAGGGATGCATTAAATCATTCAAAAGTGACAGTAAAGACATTTATAATGTTACAAAAGATTATATTTCAAATAAATGCTGTTCTTTTGAACTTTTTATTAATCAAGGAATCCTGAAAAAAAAAGTACACAACTGTTTTCAACATTGATAATAATCCGAAATGTTTCTTGAGCAGCAAATCAGCATATAGAATGTTTTCTGAAGAATCGTGTGACATTGAAGACTGGAGTAATGATGCTGAAAATTCAACTTTACCATCACAGGAACAAATTACTTTGTAAAATATATTCAAATAGAAAACAGTTATTTTAAATTGTAATAATATTTCAAAATATTCCTGTTTTTACTGTATTTTTAATTAAATAAATGAAGTCTTGGTTAGCAGTCGAAACTTCTTTTAAAAACATTAAAAATCATACCGATCCCAAACTTTTGAACGGTAGTGTATACACAATATCTAATTGATATGCATTAAGTGATATGCATGACATTGATTTTTTACATTTTAAATAAATGTTCATAATTTCTGTAATATTATATATTTGTAGGCCATAAAATAAGTAAAATTGTAATTTGTGTTTTTAATGGATGCAAGAAAATATGCAAAAACTTTATATATAAAAGATTGGTAACACTTTAGTTTAGGGTCCAATTCTCACTATTAACTAGTTGCTTATTAGCATGCATATTACTAGGATATTGGCTGATTATTAGTACTTATAAAGCACATATTAATGGCTTATTCTGCATGACCATTTTCCACATCCCTAATCCTATCCAATACCTAAATTTAACAACTACCTTACTAACTATTAATAAGCAGTAATTAAGATTTCATTAGGGCAAAAGTCATAGTTAATAGTTAGTTAAAAGTGAGAATTAATCTAAATCTAAAGTGTGACAAAAAAAAATCATTTTCTAACTTCCAGTAAAATCACAAGATGCTTTTTGTCAATTTCACCTTTCACTCAAACTGTAAATGAAAAGGGAAAAAAAAAAATCTCCATGGTGAAAGAGCATGTAAACATGCAACGCAATGTGACATCTATGACAGCCTGTGTGGGCTACAATTCGACTGACGTTTCACGTTGCTTAGCAATGCCGTCTACCTTGTTCGGTGACCCTGAAAGCTTTGTGCCAAATAAAGAAATGTAACACATTAGCTTTTCTATTGACATCATAGGGGAAACAAGTCTTTCATTTATTAAAAAGGGCAATTCACTTCCCAAAGCCATCAAAGGCCACTCGAGCACCTCTGTAGCCTTCAATCTTCTCATATCAGTGAAAACGTATGCTCTATCCCTTCCTCCTCTCGAGGCTCTGAATCTAAACTACTGATTGATTCAAATATCACTCTGATTAAAGCCCTGGCTTTGGACTCAAAGAGACTCTACGGATGTGCTGAGAAGCCCTACAAAGCTTCAGATCCTGAATGGAGTCTATAGTGGAGGGGTTCAAAATATGCTCTGTGCTTTTGAAAAAGCAGCAGGAATCAAGAAACTGCTGATGACCGTCCAAGCAATGAATCATCTCAAGAGCTCAGGCAATCACAGCACGAGATAGAGCTAATAAGGATCTAATCGGACATTAGGTTTTTTTCAAGAAACATGTGACGCTATAATGTTGATCATGTGAAGACTCTTTATCCTTTGCTCTTTTCACTGCATTAGATAAATTAACCAACCAAACAGCAGTTTTTAATGAAATACGGCACAAACACAATTGGATCATTTTCAAAGTTAATGTGATGAACTACACACTGCTAGGACATCTTTGTGAACTTGAGGAGAACTGACCTCATACTTTCACTAAAAATTAGCTTGGGACCAGCTCGATAAAAGCAATAACTGCATAAATGGCTCAGAAAAGTGAAGTTAGTTCTGTGAAACACTCTAGCATCATTTATTTGATAATTTGCTACCTAATGCATTGAAATTCATAAATTTTGAAATGTGGCTTAAGTGCCCGAGTACTTTTTGGGGACGCTGTACCCACGGACACAAGTACCCGTGTAGTTCTGTACCATTTGGGACTCTGTGGTAGATATGAACTCATAAATCTGCAGAAGCCAGGATTTAGAAAAGAAATAAATGAATAAATGATGACAGAAGTTATTACCGATGCAGAGAGGAGGCGGATAGTTCCAGCGGCGCACAGGCCCTGGCATGCAAGAGATATGGGAGACTCCCTGCAAAGATAAAAAATAAAAATCAGAAATATTGTTTGTTTTTTAGTCTTTCCTTCATTCATTCAGCATTCACTCTGGCCACACTCTGACGTGCACAGTTTGGATCATCATGACTCAGACACACATTTCTCTTTTTTTTTTCTCAGATTTTACTCACTCTCATGTCGTTCCAAACCCATAAGACTTTCTTTCATCTTTGGAACACAAATTAAGCCATTTTTTAATGAAATCTGACTGATTTCTGTCCCTCCATTGACCGTCAACGCAACTACCACTTTTGACACTTCAAAAAGTTCAAAAAGGAGATTGTAAAACTAACACATATGAAAAGAGCTGTTTAGATCAAATTTTCAGAAGAGACAAAATCACTTTATATGCTGAAAAGATTTAATTTAGGCTTTTATTCACATATAAACATTCATCAACGTACACATCTGTTGTGGTACACGGAAGCTCAAGCATGTTTGTTTGACGTGTGAGAGAACCACTGAGGTTCATTCTCGTGTGTTACACAGCACGTTTGAGCGTCCGCACGAGGTTTGTTCTCGCGCGTCAAGCTTCTGTTTATTTTCGCTGATCAATGTTTATATGTGAATAAAAGCCTATATATCATCATATAAAGCGATCGAGTCTCTTCAGAAAATTTGGACTAAACCACTCAATTCATATGGATCTCAATGAACTTTTTCAAGTGTCAAATTTGTTGCGTAGCTCGCAATGGAGGGACAGAAATCTCTCAAATTTCATAAAATTTATCTTCATTTGTGTTTTGAAGATGAATGAAGGTCTTGCGGGTTTGGATCACCATGAGGGTGAGTCATTAATGACAGAGTTTTTGGATTTTTTTGTGAACCAACTAGGATGTAAAGATTCACTCAACTCACGATGCGATACGATTCATGAGACTTGTTTCACGATACGATTTTCTCACGATTTTTTTTTACAAAATGAAATTTAAGACGAATTATAAATGAAAAAGTATTATTTTATTATTTCTAAGAAAAAATGCTGCATATTTCTTTGTGAAACTTTGTCAAATAACAAAACTAATTTTAAATTTGAGTACTAATCTCAAAAAAGTCCCTCCAATTAAATCTTCCAATGCTGTTTTCTCAGGAGGAGGTTTGTTTTGGCTCAGCTCCTGCTGTGTCTGTCTGGTCAAGAGGCTGCAGATATAAAAAGTAAAATCTAAGTACAACAGTGACAGAGGTTTCACATCACTATAAAGGCAATATTTTAATATTTGCTATAATTTGTATCTTTACACTTTCAAGAATTACTTTTAAACACATTTAGAAAAATATGCTATAATAATTTACATGTTATTAAAAAATCCAGTAACATTTTACAGTAAGGTGTCATGCTAACATTATATTACATAACATGAACTAAAAATGAGCAATACATTTGCTGCAGTATTTAATAATCTTTTTCTTAATTTAGTTAATACAAATTCAGCTGTTTATTTTTTGTTCATGTTGGTTCACAGTGAATTAACTAATGTTAACAAGATTTTAATAATGTATTCGCAAATGTTGAAATTAACAATAAGAAAGATTAATAAATGCTAAAGAAGAGTTGTTCATTCTTAGTTCATGTTAACTAAAGTAGTTAACTAATGAACCTTATTGTAAAGCATTACCAAAACTCTATGTACACATTTAAAAAGAGTACAACAAAAGCAATACCTGCACAAGGGCAGCTTTCTACTTCAGTCTGTGGAAAACTTACATCCTTTCACGAAAGTTAGATAAGGCAGACCAGAATAACTTTCTACGACGGAAAACGACCGTATCTTTTGCCATGAAAACACAGATCTTGCATTCGTCGCCGACTGCTTTTAGTGTGTTTTAGTGTATATTAACATCATCTTGCAGTATCTGCACCTTAACACTTTCATTTTTAGTCTTTGTAAATGCCGCCAATCCTGCATTTGAATGAGAATGGGTCGTCCTTAACATCAGCGCTTACCGCTGCTGCGCTTGATGCTCGACTTGCTCGCTGCTCTGGTTTGCGCACTGTCCCGAGCAGCCAACAGGTAATGAAAATGCAGAATAGCAGTTGATCAACATGGGGGCCAGGCATTGGCAAATCTATTAAATTGCTGCCACCCTCATTTCTCCAACCAACTTATCCAAAAAAATTTACTGCAAGGTCTTTGAACCCATAACCTTGGCATTACTACCAGTATATAATTGTAAACAGTCTGGATAGACAAATAAATAGGTTTCCCAGAAGAAAATTGTTTTGGTGTTTTGGAAAATTGTTAGTAAAAGCTAGACAAATTTGGTAGGTGCCAACATGGACAGGTTGAGTAACATGCTCTCAGTCAAGGCTAATCATGGCTTTTTCTGACCATAGTATTTTGAGCAGTGAATTATTGGCTACCAAGAGCGTTTTAAGGATTATACTTTGTACAATACATTTTGGAACCATGTTGGGACACAATTTGATGGATAATGTAACATCTGTGTCCTGAGGCAACTGCTGCTGTACTGTATCCACGGTTTTGTCCAACTTTTGGCAAGTTCACTCTCACCTGCAGAGTATATCCAGGGTCACACTGAAAGGACACCACATTGTTCATCTGTAGTCTCTCGCCCACTTTAAAGCCATTCATGGGTATAACCGGTTCAGGACAGCTAGTGAGAGACACAGCTGTAATAGAAAACAAGACAATAGGACAAATAAAGAGAGGCATTAAGCTGAATGCAAAAGCTAGTTGAGTTTTTAGAGATGTGTGTGTAGTCCAGATGCACAGGACTCGCAACAGATGTCGTACTCTTGTACTCCAGACGGAAACCGGCTGCAGAGACGCTGATGTCTGAGAAGAAGTGCAGGTAGAGCTGGTTGGAGGTGCTGTTTAGGAGGGCTGGGACTGTTGTACCTGTAGAATAAAGAATCCATTAGCATATTGTGATTATGTAGTTGAATCAGTGTGTCCTTGACATCTTTTTGATAGTTGCACTATGTACACTTCACAATGCTACTTCACAAAACATATTAAAATAGTATTCTTTAATTGAAATAAAGCTGAAATAAAAGAATAACAATACTACTAATAATAACATAATAAGCTCGAAAAGTAAAACTGAAATAAAAATACATTAAATCAAATAACTAATAAAAATGACATGACACAAATATATAAAAGCAAATCAATTAAATAACATTGTTTTAAATAAAACACTAGATAAGTGTACAGGTATTTTTGTTATTCAGTTTCAAACATTGTGATGAAAACAACTGTCCGAATATCAAGTTTTATAACTTCACATTTACATTTTGTTCTCAACTACTGCATACAAGCCAAGTGAAATACCATAAAAATATTCTTTGTTGTTTTTCTTCAAGTATTCATTTCTAAAAGCCCAATGCAGATGAGAATCGTTATGCATTCATTCGTCTGGAATTTATACAACTGTTTTATTCATATGGCTCAGTGTTTGTGGATCTGATTGACTCATTTGTCTTCACTCTGTACTTCGTTATTCATTTTAGGATGTATCTTTCATTTATCTCTCTCTAGGGCACTTGTAACATTTGTGCCTGGTCTTTGTGCCAATAAAAGGGAAAATTTAGCCTTCCCTACTGTGCAAGTAGCTTCTGTTTCCCATAATGCAACATAAATGCACACTAGTAACAATAAAGAATCGCTTTTATGATCTATAAACAGTTTCAAAAATGCAGTAACTCTTCTATACTTCATATTGGAGTCTAAAAATGGTTGCAAAACTACATTTCTTTACAAAGACAAAACTGTGCATTTCTCTCAGCCATGCATCCAGAGGAATCTTCCAAGCATTCAAAGCAACAACAACAAGATTACTGTGACAATGTGTGTTTATGTAATGAACTGAGAAGTATTACACAGCCCACCTGAGAAGCTCCCTAGCATGGTGTCAGAGTTGTCGCCTCCGTCAAACACCTCGAGAGAGTCCCAGTTCTGCTCTGTCACAAAGCTAATCACCTGGATCTGAGAGAAAGGAACAGAACAAAAGAAATAATACAGTGGCTTCCTTCTTTGTGAGTATCAGTGGATTGCACTAACAAATATTACAGGCACTTGGCTATCAGGCATGATAAGCTTTAAAGTTCTGTGTATAGTCTTGAAAAGTTAGAAGAATATGCCAAATAAAGATATCTTAATTTGTAATCTTATATATAACATTTCAAATGTCATCTTCAAAAATGAGAAGCATTCTTCTGCATTTGTTGTATAAGCCGTTCACACAGTTTTTCCAATGCTCAGCCCTGTAAATATTTTGGTAGACATTTATTTTTCCGCCCCAGCCTCAAACAAGTCTAGAAATTGGCTGGTCACAGTGGCATGACTGTGGCTATCGCTGGAAGATTGTCACATTTGATAGCCTTGCTGTCAAATGGCACATTTATTCGTGCTTGCTTCACTCAGTGAATTGGAAATTTCATGAGGGAGGGGGTTAGTTCAATATCCAGGCCTTCATGAGTGCTCTGTCTGACACAAAACAAAAACACACCATCAATCTACCTTAAAGAATCAGTTAAGAGATCTTCTACACTTATTTCCCAAACCTAGAGATAAATGTTGTGTACACAGGTAATAGACCTGAAACGAAATTGTTCAGTGATGATATTTGCTCCTTTTTAGCATATTTTTAGACTTTTGAAAACATTCAATGCGCAAGCATTTTATCTGAAATTGCATAAAATGGTGATTTTTTTTCTTTTTCAATCAGAGGAGTCATCATTTCAACCACTGTAGACAAGCACTTCATTATCAAAAAGAAGTAAATTACAGCAAAAATCTTGTTTAGAAATAATCAAGGCATGTTTTCCACACTGTTCACTAAAACTCAAATTTTTTTTAAATAATTTTCATTTATGTGCACCAATTTAGCAATGCATAGTAATAAACAGCAATATTTACTGTTTACATACATTTTAAATGCATAAAAAAGCCATTTGAGAATATTCAATACATATTGCCAAGCCTTACAACAGAGTAGAAGAAAATATGCACAATAAGTTGTATAGGAATGTCTCCTAAATCTCCTCATCTGAACCTCTTTCCTTTCATACCACTGCCCATTTATATCACGTCTCTCTTACTTTTAGGAATGCTGTAATCATTTCTGTATGGTTCCAATTCTCCTATAGCGAGAAGTTTATGAATTGGGTTAAAGGCAATTAAGTAAGCGCTCCTGAACTCCTTCCATGATTCAGAGCTATATTTGATTACATTTGTATCCAACAGGGTGAGGCAAATCTGGAGAGGCAGATGCAGATGCTACTTGAAGAAAAAACAATCACTTGCATCCAATCGACACTGCTCATCTTGCCTACTTTCACCATTTAAAGCTGCATTTAAAATGTTCTTACTCATAAAACATGTGAAGGAGACTGACTTTTAATCATGTTTGGGTTTATACTTTATTTTAGGGGTGTAACTATACATAGTAACACTATACATAATTAAAGCTGCAGTCCGTAACTTTTTTGGGTAAAAAATGTCCCAAAATACATTTTTGAGCAAATACATAAACAGCCAGTGTTCAAAACTCTCTCCTTACCTTAGCCCGATTCACAAAGGTAAGCTTGTAATAATGTTTTTTAATTTGAGTGGTACTGGTAGGTTTCCGCGGGAAATATGAGTTTGCCTTTGCATCATTACATTATGCCTGTATGCATAAAGAAGGAGTCCCGGATGCTGCAGGTGACGGATCATTTTCTCACAGCAGCTGGAATAATTAAACTTGTCATTTTGATGGTGGATTGTAATCCAGAAAGGTCCAAATGACAATCATAATTGACAACTGGAGATTCACCCGAAGTCAAAAGCAAAAGACTTTGGATGTTAATACACACTAAATACATGTAGTCACGCAATGCTGATGTTGTTAACATTAGCAATTTGAGAACAAAGTATAAAAATAATAATAACTCACACAGTTTGATTTGATATGAGCTAAGCGATCATCAGATTTAAATCACCATTGGCAGCGCAATTTATTGTAATGCTTTTTTTTTCTCAGTTGGTTAGAACAAAATTTGCAGACATGTTACTTACTTGTTCAGATGACATTTTCTGGTGAAAATTCTTATTTTGGTCATGGTCATACTTCCAAGACTACAATATGTGATTGCTAAGTACAATATCCACCGGTGCGGTGAGTGACAGCCACACATTCTCCTCAAAACATTAGATTCATCTGTGCTGTGGAGCCGTGCCAAGTCCCAACCCACGTAAATAATAATTCCGCAATAACTGCAATTGCAGGTTTCAAACAGAGATGGCGACAAAGAGGCAAAACTTAGGGACTGCAGCTTTAAGTACTGAGTAATAATAATGAACTACATGTACTTACTATAGAGTTAGGGTTAGGATTAAGGGGTGGTTTAGGGTTAGTGCATGCAATTATGCACAATTTATAGTAATTACAATAGTAACTACATGTAACAGGACACTAAAATAAACTGTTGCCCATGTTTGTTAGAGGTATGTATGCCATACTACATACATATGTTTCGATAGTATATGATGAACAGTATATGTACCTCACCAAGGCTCCATTAATAGATTTTAAATTGTAATTTATTCCTGTGATGGCAAAGCTGAATTTTCAGCATCCTTACTTCTGTCTTCAGTGTCACATGATCCTTCAGAAATCCTTATAGTGTGCTGATTTGGTGCTCAAGAAATTATCAATAATTAATAAAAAAAAAAAAAAAAAAAAATGNGTACCGTTCAAAACTTTAGAGAAAATAAGAAAAAAAAAAAATTCTGTCATTTTATTCAGCAAGGACAGATAAAACTTTTAAACTGATCAAAAGTAACAGTAAAGACATATTTATATTATAATGTTACAAAATATTTCTATTTCAAATAAATGCTGTTCTTTTGAACAGCAAAGGCAAAGACTACAGGTATTCGTTTTAGACCAGACATATATAATCTGGTCCTTAGAAAGACAGCCACCTAAAGTAGGTGCCAAATAATCTCAAAAAGCTCTTTACAACCAGGTTGCGGAGAGGCCAAGAAGGTAAAGCTGAATAGAGTTATGAAGTATGACTGGAGGAAATGATGGCTGTAAAGATACTGTTCAAATTCTGACGATTATTACTGCCTTCTCCCTTAGAATCTAAACTTTTATGGTCTGCACTGAAATGAAAAATTGATACGGTTAAAAAAGTAACAGAGTTGAAGCATTGCAGACTTGTTAAAGGTTCTTCCGTGACCACATTTAAAAGTGTCGCACTGCACTGGAAGTGATAACGGCATTATCCAACTGAATTTACCCCTGAAAAATTCAGGCAGTGCTAGAAAAACCACAGAAACAGAGATAAGTGTGTTGACTCGTTGCATATTTTGATACTGTCTCTCACCAGATATTTTCTCGCACAAGCCCTGTGCTCTCAAAACAGAGACTTCTTTCAAAAACATTCAAAAATCTTACTGACCCCAAATTTTTGAATGCTAATGTATAAAAGTGGTTGTTATACTTAAACTTTACAGCTTGCACATGGCCTCAGACAAAAAACATGTGATGATGCTTTGTGTTCATAATGGCCTTATAAAAGGGGATAACATGGCATGCACAAAGATAACATATTGTTACTAGAAAAGCCTACCTGGATTCCCATTCCTTCTGGCACGGTGATCTTCCATACGCAGCTCAGGCTGTTTAGGTAGGGCTCAGGATAGCCGGGGGACAGAATTGTGCCTATCCGTTGGGTTAGATTCCCTCCACATGGCACTGCAGCACAGACAAAGGGAGAAAACGATGAAAGAGCAGGTATAGAAGGCAAAAAACGCAAAACAGCCTTCAGTATCGAAGGGTTTTTGTAATCTTCCAGGACACCACCTTCCTCCTCGTGCAGCTCCTGTGGTCAAGCATCTGGTAGCTGCAATGAAGCGCAAAGGTAAACAGCTGCACATGAGTGTGGATACCTGAGTGTACCTGCGGCAACATCTGCCAAGTGTGCGCATTTGTGAATGTGTGACATGCCGGAGGCCATGACTGCTGGCCCACAGCTGTGTGCCGTTGCTTGTTAGGCACAGGGAGAGTATGCTGGCGACAGCTCTCTCTCAAGAGGAGCAGGAGTAGGAGTCTGTTTGCTCAGTTTCCCCACCAGGACAGCCACCAGAGCTGTGATGTGAATCTAACTGTGCTCATCCAAGCAAACGCACTGAGGAGGTTGGGACACAAGTAAACATGCGACACTTAAGCAACTTGAGCAAGATCCTCTAAGTGAAAAATTCAATTATAATTACAAACCCGATTCCAAAAAAGTTGGGAAACTGTACAAATTGTGAATAAAAAAGAAATGCAATAATTTACAAATCTCATAAACATTTTATTTACAATAGAATATAGAAAACATATCAAATGTTGAAAGTGAGACATTTTGAAATGTCATGCCAAATATTGGCTCATTTTGGGTTTCATGAGAGCTACACATTCCAAAAAAGTTGGGACAGGTAGCAATAAGAGGGCGGAAAAGTTAAATGTACATATAAGGAACAGCTGAAGGACCAATTTGCAACTTATTAGGTCAATTGGCAACATGATTGGGTATAAAAAGAGCCTCTCAGAGTGTCAGTGTCTCTCAGAAGTCAAAATGGGCAGAGGATCAGCAATTCCCCCAATGCTGTGGCGAAAAATAGTGGAGCAATATCAGAAAGGAGTTTCTCAGAGAAAAATTGCAAAGAGTTTGAAGTTATAATCATCTACAGTGCATAATATCATCCAAATATTCAGAGAATCTGGAACAATCTCTGTGCGTAAGGGTCAAGGCCAGAAAACCATACTGGATGCCCGTGATCTTCGGGCCGTTAGACGGCACTGCATCACATACAGGAATGCTACTGTAATGGAAATCACAACATGGGCTCAGGAATACTTCCAGAAAACATTGACGGTGAACACAATCCACCGTGCCATTTGCCGTTGCCAGCTAAAACTCTATAGGTCAAAAAAGAAGCCATATCTAAACATGATCCAGAAGCGCAGGCGTTTTCTCTGGGCCAAAGCTCATTTAAAATGGACTGTGGCAAAGTGGAAAACTGTTCTGTGGTCAGACGAATCAAAATTTGAAGTTCTTTTTGGAAAACTGGGACGCCATGTCATCCGGACTAAAGAGGACAAGAACAACCCATGTTGTTATCAGCGCTCAGTTCAGAAGCCTGCATCTCTGATGGTATGGGGTTGCATGAGTGCGTGTGGCATGGGCAGCTTACACATCTGGAAAGGCACCATCAATGCTGAAAGGTATATCCAAGTTCTAGAACAACATATGCTCCCATCCAGACGTCGTCTCTTTCAGGGAAGACCTTGCATTTTCCAACATGACAATGCCAGACCACACACTGCATCAATTACAACATCATGGCTGCGTAGAAGAAGGATCCGGGTACTGAAATGGCCAGCCTGCAGTCCAGATCTTTCACCCATAGAAAACATTTGGCGCATCATAAAGAGGAAGATGGGACAAAGAAGACCTAAGACAGTTGAGAAACTAGAAGCCTGTATTAGACAAGAATGGGACAACATTCCTATTCCTAAACTTGAGCAACTTGTCTCCTCAGTCCCCAGACGTTTGCAGACTGTTATAAAAAGAAGAGGGGATGCCACACAGTGGTAAACACGGCCTTGTCCCAACTTTTTTGAGATGTGTTGATGCCATGAAATTTTAAATCAACTTATTTTTCCCTTAAAATGATACATTTTCTCAGTTTAAACATTTAATATGTCATCTTTGTTGTATTCTGAATAAAATATAAAAATTTGAAACTTCCACATCATTGCATTCTGTTTTTATTCACAATTTGTACAGTCTCCCAACTTTTTTGGAATCGGGTTTGTATTATTATTATAATTTTTGTCAAACTGACAAAACTATATTGCTCTCATTATATTCAATGGACATGTTTACTCTGGAAGTAACAAATGGGGAGCCGTGCCTTCAGTTGACGGATACCGTTTCTATTTTTATTAGATTTTATTTTATCAATTTATAGTCATTTTTTGATACTTTGCCCATCTGACTAAATTTTTTTCCTATACATATATATTTCTATGAACATTATGTGCGAATTTGATGCTATGAAAGTCCTTGTATTTTAACTGTGTTCATTAATAAATTATAATAAATACATATATTTAAATTAATAAAACACAAAATAAATTAATTTATTTAAATACTGATATTTGAAATATATGGCATATGAAAGCCAGTTATTTCTGGTGTCCTAATAAGACTGAAATCTCTAAGGAATACAATCTAAGTGGAATAAGAATGGAATAAGCACTAAATGGCGTAAGCATGAGTACAATTCCAAAAAGGTCAGTACATGTATCAAACTGTTCAACTGTGCCCATAACGGAATATAGTTAAAATTCATGGTTGTAAAAACATCTGCATATGTATCCCAATGGAGTACACCACCTGGCTAGTAGCCCCCAGGTAATTTGAATTTAAGACCCCTGGTCATCAACATCTGGCTCTTGTTAGAATGATGATAGTGAAAGTTGAGAGAGATGTGAGGTCTGCAAAAAATCTCTAGAAATGTATGATATCGCTCTCACCAATGCAGCTGGGCATGCTGCCATTCCACTGGGCCAAAGCGTTGGGTACAGTCAGGCACTCGATGGCACTGGGCCCCTCCAGGACGTATCCTGCATTGCATTCGAAAGTCACCACGGCTCCCACTGCAAAGTTGTTCCCCGTGCGTCTGCCATGTCTGGGCTCTGGGACTGAGCTGCACTGAGTCGCACTGGTCCTCGGGACAGCTAAAACAAATAAATGCGATATTGTTAGAAGAATTTGTACAAAAAAGGACCTTCAGGATGTTGCGGCACCTGCCAAGTGAGAAATGGTTTGCAATGCATTATACATGCAATCATGCACCAGATTGTTAGTGAAACTGGCACTTTAAAGTTTGAACCACAGTGCATACAGCTGGTTGGGATGCCCCAGAACATCACTACTTTTAATACTTTTATAAGATGCTGTACTTTTCCATTAAAGACACAGCAGGAAATGAACAAGCGTATGACTGTAGACCACAGGGGAGGCGAGATGACACAATAATGCTGCTTTAGCTCCTAAAAACCACACTATCTATTATAGAGAAAGATGCGGGCTGTTAAAGCACATTTTAACAGGAGGCCCCATGGCTGCCAAAGAGGTACAGTACATTTACAGCATCGTATATAATGTGTGTAAGTGTGTGTCTGAGAAAGACAGAAAGACCATGGGCGCATTGTTTAAATAATTAAGCACCTAATTCAGATGACAGTGCCTCTCTCAGTCAAAACTGACTGCATAACAAATCCACAAGTTATGATTAGAACATCCCACACAAAACATTTGAGCAGTTAATTGCAGGCTTGGGCACAATTCAGAATGTAATATTTGGTTCCCTTTTCAATTCATGATTGAAAATTTCAGGATGTTGAATCAGTGCTGTTAACTAAAACTAAAACAATTAAAAAAACATTTACGTAATTGACATAAAATGAACATTAGAATAGAATATTAAAAATGTATTATATTTCAGTTTCAATGCAACATTTATAATCTTTATTTAGTTTAAGTACTGAAATTACTACAACTAAAAATGAATAAACTACATAGACACACACACACACATTTTATAAATACATACATAAAGTCGCTGTTGGGAATTTAATAGGCAAATACTTAAGAGTCTATGGATGGATCATTATTACAGTGATTATTATGTTTCTAGCATGTTAAATGTTTGGCAACAGTTCTTTTAACCCTAAAAGATGGACTGTGTAGCTTTTCATTTCTTAAACAACCATGTTGGAAGAAGTATCATGGCCATATTCCAGGTTGACAATGTCAAGATTCATCAAGCTCAAATTGTGAAATAATGTTTGGGAGGGAGCATGAAGAATCAATCACACATGAATTGGCACCTCTGAGTCCTGACCTTAATTTCATTGGGATGTGCTGGAGGAGACTTTACAGAGTGCTCACCTCTTGCATTGTCAATACAAGATCTTGACCAAAAATTGATGCACTTCTTGATGGAAATCAACGCTTCTGGGTTCTACATCAGAACTCCGGCTCATTATTGGCCAGATCCTGCGTTAGCAGCACACGCATGCATCAAGGTGCTCACATGTACAGCGTCAGCCAATACTGAGCCAGCAATCTGACGTAGAACCCAGAAGCGCTGCACTGTGTTTAAAACATGAACAACATAGAAGACTGACAGGGAAGAGAAGAAATTGTTGAATAAAGTCGTTATTTTTGTTTTGTTTTTGTGCACAAAAAGTATTCTTTTCACTTCATAACATTAAGGTTGAAGCACTGTAGTCACATGGACTATTTTAACGATGTCTTTACTACCCTTCTGGGCCTTGAAATTGGTTATGACTTTGCTGTCTACAGGGAGGTCAGAAAGGATTTCATCAAAAATACCTTAATTTGTGTTCCGAAGATGAACGAAGGTCTTACGGGTTTGGAATGTAATTAATGACAGAAATTTCATTTTTGGGTGAACTAACCCTTTAATAGAAAATTAAATGTGCATTTGTGATACAGAAAGAGAAATTGTAGGTCTCTCCCTTACCTTGGTAGACCAGATGGAAACCTCTTGAGCTTGACTGACCCTTAGAAGAGAACCGGATAAGGATCTGGTTGGAGGTGGCTAGAGGCAAAGATTCACCTGAAAGTACAAACAAGGTGTCATGACATTTGGTGACATTCTAAAACCAATGACATTTGATGTTATTGACCTGTACCACAGATGCCATATTTGTTTGAGAGCAGCAGTGGAGGTGATGATTATGAATGAATAATGATTCTTGGAGTGTTCATCACACAAAGCTATCAAATGACCTCAGAAGACTTGGGGCCGTATTCACAAAACATCTTAAGGCTAAAAGTAGCTCCTAAATCACCAATTTAGGAGAAACTCTTAAAAATAATGGGCATGTCAGTCCTAATTTTAGGAGTCCTACATTTTTGCTCTAAGAGTATTTCACAAAGCATTTTAGTGCTAAATCTAGCTCCTAAATCTGTGAAACGCTAGGATTAGTCAAGAGGACTCCTAAATCACTAAGACCAAATCACAAACAGTCCTAATCCACCCAAAGACACTGTACACCATATGATAATAGAGATAGAGCCTTAGATGCTGAACTTTTTCTTCATAAATGTAATACATTTTGATTTATAGATCTGAATCTACGATGAGGTAAATTACGATAAATCTTTAATATTAATAAATAAATATTGTCCGATGGACAATACCTGTGGCAGTGGTTTTCATGAGTTCACAAAAATGATTGAATAGAGTAATAAAATATATAATAAGCGTATTTGGTGTACTATCCAAGGGGATCGAGGGCTCTGAGCTTGGAATTCTGCCCAAATCCAAAGTTCTCCCCATATCCCCAGGAACCCAGCCGAGAGTGAGAAGCGGGATGGTGGAAGAATGCAGAAAACTGTCAAAGTAAGGCAAGCCGGCTCTCATTTCATTCCTCTTCTCGTGTTGATTATAAAGACCGTTTGAATGTGTCCCTCCCAAACTTTGTTTATAAAACATACTTTGTTGCTTGAATTCTGCATTCTCTTGAGATGCAGACATCCAAGAGGCGGACAATTAACTGTATATATAGTAGTTTAATTAGTGACACTTAGCCTACATTTTAAAACCTTTATTTTAATATGGAAACATGACACCTCATTCTACAATATTTCTATGATTAAATCGCTGACTCCTCCCCCATCAGCCAATCACTGTGTGTATACTCCACAGCAACGAGGTCAACCCCGCCCTTAATCTTAGCTTAAGACTTCAGTCTATTCCTTAGTAAAAGTTTGTCTCAACAGCATTGTGAATAGGTTTTAAGAGAACTTTAAGAACTTTTACTGCTATTTAGGAGAACTTTTAGTGGTAAGATAAATGTTTTGTGAATACGGCCCCTGGTAAACAGTTCATGAGCTGTATAGATGGACTGCTTTACAGAATATATCTTTCAAAAGACTCTTTGGCTACATACACACTATAAAGTTTCAGGATTCAAAACTGGATTTAAATAAGGGAGTGGATCCCCTAAATTATCGTTCCATAGCAACCATTGCAACATTCTGGCGTCTTGTGTGTTTGGTATCCACTTTTTTTGACCAAATTAATATTACAGCGACAAAATACTCATTCTGCAAAATCAACTAAAGCCCCGCTGACAGAGGCACAGTGTTTTGTTTACGCTTGTAAGGCTTCTTCACAGAGCGCGATCTTGCAGTGTTGCCATTTGCACTTATTGGACTTGTTGTTCGAGCTTGGCTCTTAAAAGGATAAAGTTTATGGAGCTATTAAAGCACGCAGATGAGGGCTGTGATATTTTGGGCTTATTTTCAATATAAAACATTTGATTTTATTTCGGTTTATTATGGGCTTGTTCTTGTTCAAGATCTGGAAACACGAATAAGGCTCGTACTTCTTTCCGTTATTTTTTGCAACGCACACATACAGAAGAGAGACACGTCCCTGATGCGCGTTTAAATCCGTCATTAACAACTATTTTTTTCAGTTCGGTTCAGTACCCACTGTGTAGAATTTTTATAAATGCAGTTGTCACCTGCATTTTTCAGGAGTTAATTCGGTTGCAGAATGCGGTTGTCACTCTCATAAATTACTGAACCATTTGTATACAGAATTGGACTAAGCACTAAAAGGTGAACTGACAACCAATTTTAACTGCAGTGTCTACGTGGCCTTTAAAAATTCTAATAACTAACAGTATTCAGGTTTGGAAAAACATGAGGGTAAGTAAATAATGACAGAATTTTCATTTGTGGTGAACTTTATGGAGATGCAATTGCCATAACACTGACATTAAACATACTTGCACTTGTCTGTCCAGTATTAGCATCAGTTTGGAATTATTTTATTTTCACATTTTGCATGTTTCCAAGCCCAGGTCTATTAATAATCCACATTTCAAAATGCATCCCTCTCTGCATCACTCATTAATAGCGTATATGTGCTTTCTGTGCCGAGGTGCGGGGGCTGAGGTTTTGAATCTACCCACAGTTCCCTGAGGCCCAGTCAAGCTCCACAGGGGTTTGCAGAGAGCAGGTTCGGTGTTGACAAATTCGTGCAGTGGCCAGAGAAGATGAAACCGCACAACACTCTCGCCCATGTTGGGATCGACCAATGCTCATGCTCATGCCTTTGGCATGCTGGGATGTTATTAGAACAAGCCTCCGTGGGCAGCCGACAGAGTGACAGCTACAGTAATAATCCGGTGGAGGCAGAGGTGTGGGGATACCCTGACCGCTGATTTATTCTCACCTGCTGTTTGTTCCGAAGGCCACATTATTCTGCAATGCTGCTCGGAAAATGTTAAGCCTGTGTCGCACCACAACGTCAGTTGTGGGAAACCTGGATGGTGACCACAGATTCACCTCGACAGGGAGGACGCGTTATGCAACATTCAAGGTTGTTGTGGAGAGGACTGACGTGGCCTGACACCATCCTGTCAGGATTCCAGAAGACTGAGGGTCACAATGTCGAATCTGATGACTCAACAGAGGTGGACTTGCCAGTTTGCCAACCTCCAAAGTTGGCTGAGCTCTTTATAGGGTTAGTTCACCCAAAAATGAAAATTCTGCCATCATTTAATCATCCTCAAGTTGTTTCAAACCTGTATACATTTCTTTGTTCTGCTGTACACAAAGGAAGATATTTGGAAGAATGTTTGTAATGAAGCAGATCTCGACCCCATTGTCTACCAATTTTTTCCTATTATGGTAGTCAATGGGGGGGCGAAATCTACTTGGTTACAAACATTGTTCCAGATATCTTCCTTTGTGTACAGCAGAACAAAGAAATGTATACAGCTTTAGAGCAACTTGAGGATGAGTAAATGATGACAGAATTTTTATTTTTGGGTGAACTAACCCTTTAACAGTGATATGGAGGAGGAAGAAATCAAGGAATTTTAAATGCTCAAATGCTTACATTGTTTATAATTAATACCAGTAGCCTAATTTATGTTTTATTTTCAACTTAGGCTTACCATTTTTCTTGTTTAGTCCCCATTGAAAATGAAGGATTAGTTGTGGAGTGATGGGAACCAAAAATTAATTCATACATTTAGTTAAGTTTAAGCTCTAAGTTTGCAAATGGTGCAATTGTGAGATATAAAGTTGTAATTGTCTTTTTACTTCGGCGGAAACAGACTTCCATCGTAATTTGGGTGGCAAAATAAATACACACTGCTTTTTTGCAAGTCTTTTTTTGTGTCAAGAATCCTTGTCTATTGTTTAAAATAAGTTTCCAACAGTTAATTCACACAGGACAACTTCTTTTGAAACTTGCTGTTTGCTTGTGCAGATTATTCATTCCCTGTGCATGATTTTCTACTGAGAAAGTTGAGAAACATCCATCAAAAATGACAACTGTGCTTAAATCAGTGGTGACATACAGCAACACTTGTTTCCCTTCTCTCCGCAGCACAAAAAGATAATAGAAAACCTGCAGTTTTATGCGGCCTAGTATCAATCCTGACTATTCCCTGCTCGCTATTCACGCTCTAAAGTGTGCATTATTTCCAGCAGCCCCCAGCACACTTCACTGATTTCACACCGGCATCTGAAGTTAAAAAGCGCATCTCAGATAGTATATATGCTCTGAGCGGTTCACCTTCCTTGAGCGCGCAGGGTTTCACGCCGTATGCAAATAGCGGGTGTTTGACTGGTGTGAAGGGTGAAGAAAAAATAGAAATGTATACAGCTTATCCGAGTTGTCATGGGAATGTCAGAAGCAGAGAGAGCAAGCGAGAAAACCCTGTTAATCTTCGAGCAGAAATCTCCTCAACTGACCGCATTAAACGGAACTCCATTATGGCTGAATAAAAGCTTTCAGCTTCGGCGTCTCACTGGAGATCTATTTAGCTAGTCTGTTTTTGCTTATTTGATTCTGTTTTCTTTTCTGTTTTAAGAGAACCCTATTTACTGGATCCCATTGAAATCTGTTTGTTAGACTCTATGAGTCATTAAGCTTGTTATCTGAACCTCTGCATTTTATCCTCTTGAGTACATCATCATCTCTTGCGTACGTACATCATTGTATGTTCCGATAATTAAGAACTCAAGAGACTGTACTCAAGTACTGAAGCAGATTTAACGATTTAAGCAGAAGTGTCATTTTTTTTAAAACAATTTAATATTCAGAGCTTTATATTCAGAGATTAGATACTGAATGAGCAAGACTACATAATTATAAAACCAACTAGTCAGTGGGTTGTCTGAATGAACTAATCAATTTTAAAGGGACAGTTCAACCAAAAATCAAAATTATGTTCTCATTTAATCTCCACACCAAACCTCATCCTTCTGTGAAGTACAAAATAACATATTGGTCCATACAATGAAAGTCAATGAGCTCCAATGTTGTTTTAGACCCCATTGACTTTCATTGTATGGACAAAAAAATAGAAATGATAATGTACTACCTTTTGTGTTCCAGAGATGAATAAGGGTGAGTAAAGGATGACAGAATTTTTACCAATGCTTGTGGTGGGACACTTGACTTCCGACACTATCCGGTATTCTGACATAGCGCTTTTCACATACTATACAATAGGAGTCATTATTCTTACAATTCCATTTGGTGGTGCAAAACTTATACACTTCAGCTTTAAATTTCAGTATTTATGAACCACACAGGCGTGCCTCTTTTACTTGTGGATGTAACTCATCTTGTTAATTGGGTTGCTTATTTGACTACTTCTATTTACCTTTGAGTCTGAATGCAGCCTCTTTAGCATTCATCTCCTAAAGCCAGTATAGACTGATAGAGTCAAGTTAATACTGCTGGAGAAGGTTTGCTGACCTGTGTGGGCCCCAGAGAGAGAACTCAGGACACGGGCATGCTGGGTTGGCCCATCGTACACCTCCACAACATCATTTAGCGCAGTCTGGAAGAATGCAAATTGGCTGAACACCACTGCAGAGAGATAAAGAGAGAGAGATGAAGAGACATAATTGCATAAAAACTATAAAGTATGCAACTGAAACCATGACTGTGCAAATGTTAATTCAATAGTAAAAGACAGAACCTAATCACACCTGTGAACCACCTGTTGTCCTCTCTATACACACTCAGGTGCTTAGTAGAGTAAATTTCCAAATGAGAGCCATAAAAAAGAAACCCTGTGTTGCGACGCTCTCTATCCCGCAGCTGTTCGAAGCCATTATGCCATGCCTATGGAAATTTGTGCCTTAATTAGCTCTGCTTCCACAACGTTTGCCTGACCCAGAGAAATACAGGCAGGCTAGCATCTGCTAATAAAGACTCTGTAGGAACCCCAAATTGGCCAGATGACCTCCATTTATGGATCAAATGAAAGGGTCCCGTGGTCAAGTAGAAGCTGCTGGGGTTATATGAGGGGATATCCAAAAATGGGTCCATAGCAAGAGGCTCATACCTCTGAAAGGAGAGCAATACAGATCAAAGTCCCTTTCAAGCAAAGCCAATTCACTCGGCTGCCATATTTGCAACACCTCCAGGTAGCTACTGTATTTTGGGCATGCAAGTCCAACTCCTAAGTACTTCAATTGGGAAAAACTGAAATCTCAAAAACTCACTTTTAAAGAACATTTTGAATCATCAATAAAAACTGATATGAACTGTTCCGTAGATGTGGTTTTACACTCAAAAAAAAAATAATAATAAAAAAAATTTAAAAAAATCAGGTTTTTTTTTTTCAGTTTGGTCCAGCCAACATGCATGAGTAGTCTCAGAGCCCTGATGGTTTCAGCGTCTTGGTACAGTCTTCTGTGTGGGTTCTACAGATATTTAATATGCGAATGCATTACCTTTAACGCCTCCTCCTAACTAATCCTGACAAAGCAAGTCCTGAGTGACAAATTAAAGTTAACCCGAACTAAGGACGCTCCGAACGATTGGCCACAGATCGGTATCGGCCAATAATCACATTCAATGACTCGATCGCTAGTCACTAAGTTTGGCAAGACTTAAAAAAGGTTAACCGTGACATTCAACAGAGGGCTTACATATCACTTATATAAAGCTTGAATGATCGGGATTGTTATCGGCCTATCATGATGACAAGACATCGGTAGTTGGTATCGGCTGCAAAAATCCTGATCAGAGCATCCCTAACCAGAACACGTTTTGATTGGAATTTGGACCAATGAGATTGCTCTGAGACTGGTGGAGCTTCTCCAGCATGATACACTGAAAATAGAAACCAAGCAATAGACCAAATGTTGAACAAATGTTGCAGTTTGGAGCTGATAAGGGCACAAATTTAACATGAAAGAGATGTGATTTAACACTTTTTGCCCTTGAGTGCC
Organism: Anabarilius grahami; assembly: GCA_003731715.1. Classification (NCBI taxonomy): domain Eukaryota; kingdom Metazoa; phylum Chordata; class Actinopteri; order Cypriniformes; family Xenocyprididae; genus Anabarilius; species Anabarilius grahami. Next base: position 10,669,021 of record RJVU01057109.1, read on the forward strand.
TAATTCAGACATGGTGTATTTCATTGAATATCATGTTTTCCCATTATACTGTACACCTCCTTGATTGTAACTTAAGTTCATGGGTATCTGTGTGTGTGCAATAGTATGCTTACATTATTACATAATTAGTACGTGCTTACTTACCATAGTCTTTTGGAACAATAACCGAGTAGAGGCAAGTCCTCCCGCTGCTGTAGTTTCCAGGATAACCAGGGGAGAGCACCACACCCTCCAAGCCCGAATACTGACCACCACATGGAGCTGAGTGAGAAAGACAGCCACAGAAAGAAGGCATTAAGAGACTAATTTTCTGTCCTCCCCATCTCCTCTCTGCCGTTCCCTCATTCAGCTGATCTTAAATTACTTTTCTTGTCTGATTCCTGAGCTGCCCTGCAAGATGTCCCTAGTGTTTGCCAAAGTGAAATTGCAGTGTGTTCAAAGTATTCCACAAGGTCACATCGCAAAGATGAGCCTTTGCTTATTTCCAGTGGAACAGCAGCAGATGTGACCAACTTACAGAATGTATTTGCAAAGCAGTATTTGCTGAACTTCCATGATGTTTTTACCTATGCAAACAGGTTTCGGTTTATTCCAGCCGGGCTTGCCGTCTCCCCCCATGATGCAAGTGAGAGTGGCGTCTCCCTCCAGCGTATAGCCATTGTCACAGTAATAGGTGACAGTTGCACCCAATTTCAACTCTGTACCAACACGTGTACCATTACGCACCAGGCCTGGTTCAAAGCATGACTCTCTGGGATTTTCTGTTGAGGAAAAGAAACACAAAGTATGGTGAGAGGGATAAAGAAGGAAAGAGAGTGAGAGATGATGATTTATGGCTATTTGTGTAAGACTGATAATCCAGTGCGCACAGGGACCTCTACATATACACACACTCGCCAAGCACCTAATGTAAGTAAAAATTGGCTTTGGAGAGTAAATAATGTAGAGTTATTTGCCATGTGGCCTTGATTTTATAAGGAACTGCAATATAATAAATGTATTAAATCTAAGACATGCAAATCATATGCTAAACAAAACATTTAAAAAATCTTAAAAATCTTAAAAAATAAATAAATAAATAAATTATATATATATATATATATATATACACATATATACACAATCTACAATGCAGTTTCATGGCCTGATACATTCTGACGGGGCAAACATTTTAGTATGGATGCTGCTGGTGCAGGTTGAAAAGAACCAACAGCTTGAAATACTATGAAAGGTCAGTACTAGAGAGGATAGGTTTAATTGTTTCTCAAAAGAATCGCAATTGAGACTCCTAATAGCTAAAAACTGAAGAATAAAGACGCAGGAGGCTCTTTGTATAAGTGCACTTCAAAGATGCTTCAAATGAGCGCACCCAGATCACCAATTCACAATCCAGAAATATGCTACAGCAACCTACATGCCCCGTGGAGCATAAACAGTGACCCAGGACAGATTAAAAGTGACACTGGGCTAGATCAGGTCTGCTGACTACACAAAACAGTCCGTCACCCAGCAGGACATGTGTATGGCGCACACCGCATCCTTTGGCCAACATTAGAAATCAATCATTCTTACTACACATCTGCATCGCACAGCAAAAATTGGGTTGCATGCAGTTCTAGTTGAGATATTACTTCCTAACATAGTTACACCGCATTGTTTGTGCTGATGCCCATGCCCTTCATGGCCCAATAGCACGATGAAACAAGACACAATCTGTTTGCTGGGGACATGCTCCAGACTGTCCACAACTCAGTTCATCTTCCTAAACCTGGCTCCTAACAAGACGAGCGTGGAACGAGCAGTAATTAAGAGTGGACCTCAGCCAGCCTCAAGTTCTAGCTCAGGTGTCCAGTGATGAGGCTGCGTATGAGTGTGCGTGTCAGCAAGGATGTGTTTGTGAATTTGGACATGACAAATGTTTGAGCTGGCAGTGAACAGTTCGGATGGGCAACGGAGTGTGTATGTGTTTGTGGTGTTTATTTAACTGTTGGTCAAGTGTGCAGAGTCTTGGCCCACATATTGCACCTCGGAGGCCAATCAGACGCGGTTGGGAGTCTGTGAGAAGCTGATTGGTCTGTAAAGAGGTTGACAGCACCTGAAGCTTGTTCCAACAGCAGCAGCATGCACAGATGAACCAACGTGACCCTGTGCCAGACCGTCTATGCTAACACTTCTGTCAGGGTTAAGCTGAAATAAACACACTTTTCGTATATTTATGACTTGCTTCTACATTATTAGTTTATACTAATTCATTGTGAGGAGACTGGGGTCTGGAACTGGAGCTTTTGAAGTGCCACACACTGTGTCCATCTGCTGCACCAGATTGAGAGAATACTGTTCCTCATTCACCAAGCCCAACAGAGGGTGATCTAAAGAGCACGGACTCTCTCGCTCTGACCGCTGCATGCCAGCAATGGCCATCACTAGGTAGTGTTCTAGTGTGGTTCACTTTAAATTCATTGACAGACACGATAACAATAAAAAAACAGTAAAAGCATAGCTGTAGTTGTTGTTCTGAAGCATTTTCCTTTCTGGACAACATGAAACCAGTGTGAATTTCAGAGTCAAATAAATAAATACACTACGGTTCAGAATTTTTGGGTTGGTAAGATTTTTTAAATGTCTCTTCTGCTCACCAAGGAACCATTTATTGATCAAAATATTGTCAAAACATTGATATTGCAATTTAATATATATACACTCACCGGCCACTTTATTAGGTACACCTGTTCAACACTTCATTAATGCAAATATCTAATCAGCCAATCGCATGGCAGCAACTAAATGCATTTAGGCATGTAGACATAGCTAAGACGATTTGCTGAAGTTCAAACTGAGCATCAGAACGGGGAAGAAAGTTGATTTAAGTGACTTTGAACGTGCCATGGCTGTTGGTGCCAGACGGGCTGGTCTGAGTATTTGCTGATCTACTGGGATTTTCACACACAACCATCTCTAGGATTTACAGAGAATGCTCTGAAAAAAAGAAAATATCCAGTTATTTTTGTGGGCAAAAAAGCCTTGTTGATGCCAGAGGTCAGAGGAGAATGGCAAGACTGGTTCGAGTTGATACAGTAACTCAAATAACCACTCGTTACAACCGAGGTCTGCAGAAGAGCATCTCTGAACACACAACACATCGAACCTTGAAGCAGATGGGCTACAGCAGCAGAAGACACACCGGTGCCACTCCTGTCAGCTAAGAACAGGAAACTGAGGCTCCAATTCGCACAATAGAAGGACAATAGAAGATTGGAAAAACATTGCCTGGTCTGATGAGTCTCGTTTTCTGCTGCACCATTCAGATGGTAGGGTCAGAATATGGCGTAAACAACATGAAAGCATGGTGGTGGTTTAATGGTGTGGTGGATATTTTCTTGGCACATTTTGGGCCCCTTAGTACCAACTGAGCATTGTTTAAACGCCACAGCCTGAGTATTGTTGCTGACCATGTCCATCCCTTTATGACCACAGTGTACCCATCCTTTGGTAGCTACTTCTAGCAGGATAACATGCCATGCCACAAAGCTCAAATCATCTCAAACCGGTTTCTGAACATGACAATGAGTTCACTATACTCAAATGGCGTCCAAAGTCACCAGATCTCAATCCAATGGAGCACCTTTGGGATGTGGTGGATGTGACGAGTACGGATTTTGGACCTTGGTGTGTCTGATCAGACACATCTGTCATTTCATGAATAAACAAATAAGCCAAAGTGTCATCAGACAAAGTGAGGTCAGCAGGGCGCATCCAGGGACAGCAAACTCGCATTTGTTCTCATTTGTGCAGAGCCTTTACTGTGACAACAAAACATTGATCAAATGGCAGCTTTAGTGAGCGCATTTGGCTTTTAATTTTCATAATTCTTCTCTAGACGACTGAGAGAAGTGCCATGGGTCGATAATTATACGCCACACAAAAGCGAGCAGAAGGGGGTGATCAAGGCAACAGTCAACGTGCTGTTGCAGTACGGTACACTACAAATACAGAACAAAAAGCAAAGAACAAAGACAAATGGAAAATTAGGGTAATTCTGATACCATTATTTGACCAAATTCTCATGCAATACAGGCATAGAAAGTGCCTACAAAATGGGAATGGATGCAAATTATTCCTCCCACCACAAGGGGGGAACATACCAGTGTACTGCAGGACAAATCCATTGCTGCTAAGTGAGGCGTCACTGCGGAAGGCCAGGAACAGTGTGTTGGAGCTGCTCTCAATGCGCTCAGGGACGTCAGTGCCATAAAAGCTGCCCAGCAGCGGGCAGAGAGAATCAGGCCCATCATAGACATGCAGGAAGTCGTAGCTCGGCTCTAGACTAAAGCTGACGGGAGGAAGAAACATATATGATATGACTATACACTACCAGTGTTGATATTGTTAACTAAAACTATTGTTTTTGTTAATTGAAATAAATAATAAATAAAACAAAATATATATTTTAGATGAAAAACCTAAACTCAGAATTAGAAATGTTGCCTTGGCATTTAACTGAAAAAAAGGGAAAACACTAAAAT
>RJVU01057109.1:10693522-10754013 GCA_003731715.1 Anabarilius grahami
ATATATATATATATATATATATATACACATATATAACCTCCTTTTGGGGACATCCTCGTTAATAAAAATTGTATAAAATGAAAGTTTGTTTTTTAATAGTAAAAAATGAATTTTTTTTGTTAGGGGTTTGTGTGTGGGTTAGGTTTATAGTTATATATTTATAACTAGCTGTATAACTAGGTGTATATAAAAACAGTATAAGTCTATGGAATGTCCCCATTTAGACAGCTAAGTAATTATGTATGTAACAAATAAGGTGAACAATCCTTTCATGGAATGACTCAATTAAGGAACTTCCCCGAGCTTAGGATCATCAGCAAGGGTTAATGGCTTGAAATTCAAGGTCGAAGATATTGGATGAAAGATATGATTGGAAGTTACATTTCAAGGCAGATGAAGATATCAAAAGACAAACAGCGTGATGAAGGGACAGATGGTGAGGAGGGGGGTAATGGAAGAGTAGATACCCACCCGATGGTGCTTCCAAGTGCCGCCTCAATAGTCCAGACACAGTGCAAGTTATGCTCATAAGGCGCTGGGTAACCAGGAGACAGAATCCGGCCCATGGGCTCATCTTTAATCGTTCCTCCACACTCGGCTGGGTGAAGAAAGAGATAAACAAAAGCACCATCCTTCAATGACAGCTCACAGCTCTTAAGCACAAAATAAATAAATAAACAAAAACACAGTGGGGTCCAAATATCTGATGGCACTAGTGAAAGTTTTTTCTCTTGTAAAATTGAAATTATTTAATAAATACTAAAATATTTTTAAATATAATATAATGTAATATAATATAATTTTTGTTAATTTTACATTATAACATTGATTATCAGGTTTGACTTAGATTTTAAAATCACAAATTTTCATTGTAGACTATGCATGACTGAATGCCATTAATTGAAAAATTTCAGGTCTTTGGTGTAAATGTTCTCTCAGTTAAAACTGACTAAAAATGAATCTCACTTTAAAAACAAGAGGGGGAAAAAATCCTTTAAGTGAGAGGTCCACTTCCGTGAGGGATTCTGCATTAATATCTAAGGCCTTGTCCATACTAATACGTTTTTCTTTGAAAACACATCTTTTTCTGTCCGTTTTGGCCTTCCGTCCACACTGAGATGGCATTTTTGTCAATGAAGACGGAGCTTTTTGAAAACTCTCTCCCAAGTGGATCAATTTCACATTGTAGTTTGAACTGTGAAAACGGAGGTATTCGAAAATGATGATGCATGTTTAGTCATGTGATGCATATTGTACCCATAGATATCTATGGTTATAGCGGCATTGTTGTGTCTGCTATTTACTTTCACAGTGTTGCTAAAGTAAAATGTTCCTTTGTACAATTTTTCTGCAAAGATGCCAGAAAATGTACTCGCAATTGCTGTCCTGTGGCAAAACATGCCGAACAATTGCGTTTTAGATCAAACTTTGAGTGAAACCTGGATGCAACAGTGAGTGGTGAGATATTTTGCTAATAAAACGACTGTGCCAGAAGAATAGAGTGAGAACTTTATTATGTCTGCTCTCTTGGTATAAGTGTGGATGAGCAACTTTTGGAAAATGTAAGTGTAGACTGGGAGCATTTTGAAACAAATACACCGTTTTCAAATGTATCCGGATAAATGCAGACATAGCCTAAATCCCTCAAGAAAGGATGGTACAAGGTGTGCTGTAAAGCAATGCATCATCAGGTGGAAGGGCACGTATAACTTTCCACTTTAAAAGAATACATTCAGCACTGAGCAGAGCTTTATGAGTGATGAGCAGAATAATGTGACCGTATATCACCTCCAGGATTGAGCCTTCCCAAGGGAGGGCATATTTCCTTTGGCTAATACCACTGATAGTGTTGGTAATCTGTCCTGCACCAGACATGACTATCCATCTTGCACTGGGGCAATGGTGGTGCTGGTGGTAGTGGGCAGTGGGGAAACAAATCACTTGTTTGTCAGGAGGTTGGGCCCAGTGCGTGTGACAGTTCCAGTTTCATGGATCAGGAAGTTCTGAGAGTCTTATTTCCAACTCCTGCCATCATCATGATCATTTCAAGAGGTCAAAAGCGTGCGCCCTTACACAGTATACACTCGTACATACACATATACCCCTGACAGGGCCAGGACGGGATTCAGAGTAAATCTCAATAAGATCAAATAAGTCTGTCAATATTGCAGCAACACACTCTGCAGTGTATGGTGAAAAGGTTTGAAGTGCTTACACTTTTGTATGCAAAATATGTTACCAAAATATTTTAGAATAAGGTTAGAATAATTGTGCTCTCATTCTAATACACACCAGCACTCATTCATTGAAGTTTGTGAAGTTAAATATACTGTAGACTCGCTTGCTTTTAGGATAATCCTTTATGCAAAATGGAAATACTGTGAATTTTAAAAAATGTACAGGCAAGTATACAACAATAAATGTAAGTTGTGCGCTGAATAATACACATATCAAACGCATTAAACAACATATGCATCTGACAGTAGGGTAAGCCATGTAGGTTTATGATTTAGTTCGAAGCGCTAATATAAGGCACGTCTCATGTTTAGGATAAACTGATAACGATATTGTCTTATCCTGGGAGGGAACTGAGTTTTAAATTACATTCCACAGACAGAGTTGTTCTGCACGTGCAGTGGTTCAAGCACTGTATTCATTCGGTACACATGCATACCAAACCGAAAGCCCCGGACTGAAAAATTTTCGGAATGAATATGTGTACTGTTACACACATATTACAATATACTTTACACATACAAGCAATAATGATATTGTTCATCGATCCTTGGGTTTTGACAGGCCTGAAGACAGGCTCTCTAGTGAATAAATTTTTAAAAGCAACCAGTTTTGTCATCTTTCTTACAAGCAACCGTTTTACTCACAAAAGTTTCTATGAAAACAAATGCATAAAGTAATCTGTATTTAAAATGTGGCTCTAGGACACAAAATACGTTAATTTGAATATCCCAAAACCTGTTTTAAATTAATAATTATCTGATAAAGTCATTTATTTTATTTGTGTATAGTTGATTATAAACATTTTTGTCATATCCATCTACTGCATGTTCAGTGATAGTTATAATTAAAACATATTGAATTTAAAACAAAGACTCAAAGTCTTAAAGTGTTGTGGTGACTGATGAAAGGACAAATTACTATAGTTGAGGCCAATTACATTTTACAAATGGATTTCACTGGGTCTTCAATTGAAACAAGTTCTGTCAGGATCACTATTGTCAAAGATGATTGACAATTAGCATACAGTTTGGATCGGCAGTATGGTTCTGTTCTGGGTAAGAACAGTCTAGCATGGATAAGAGCAGCAATTACCCCCTTAGGGTAAACAGAACAGAACCAACATAATGTATTGGAGATATCATTAATGATCAAATTTAATGTACAACATATTTCAAGAATTAGTCTGATTTGAATGGGAATCAAAGGGCAAAGTTCTGACTGGATGAGAGGAGGGGTTGGGGATGGAGGAGGGTAATTATCTCCTGAGCAATGTGATAAAGCTGCTTTGATTGGGTTGTTAGCTCGGTAAGATGATTTATTTATTTCTTATAAAAGGGGAGAATGGACACTTTGAAGTAAAAAGAAGGAAATATTTGCAAAGAAATAAAGAATTGTAGGAAAAAATAAGAATTCAGCAAGTACTATTTCTCCAAAACAGTACTGAAGAATAGGAATGAAGCACAATCAAGTCAGTGGAGGGGCACTTCGCACATTTGTTCCAGACACTTTCCCTACACGCATTTCTCCTTTAGTCTCGGTCAAGCAATGACACAAATAACACGGTGGCCAGTGTTTGTAGTCATGTGAGATATACATGTCACAGCACGCAAGTGCAATGTGTTCAAATGCTCACTTTAGTTTCTCAAGCCATTGTCATACATACTGAAGGCTATAATCATAGACAGAGGCACACTTTTCTGCATTTCTGTTGGTGCAGCATAGAAAAAAAAAAAACAATTGTTGAATGCAAAAAAGTTGAAGAAAAGGACAGAATGTGAGAGAAAAGTGAAAAAAGTAGTGTGAGAATCTCTGCAATGAACTGTTTTCTTAATCAGTATGTTAATCTTGTTTTCCAGTACAAACATCTAAACCTTCTTAAAACAAGATATATTGATTACTTACAAAATTGTAAGCAAAATTGTTTAAGATAGTAGTTGTTTAAACAGAATATATCATAAATTAAGTTCACTTTCTTAGCCAACAGCTAATGTGTGTTTTTTTCCGGATGATTAGCTATTTGTACTGAAAGACAAGACATAAATACGGATTACTTTTTAAAAAATTTATTATTATTATTATTATTATTGCAGCGCTCAAATTGCACACTACTGAGATGTTCTGGATCACAGCCTTCAGATCCCTTCTCTGGGAATCAAAGGTTTCAGAAACTGGATAAAAATGAGAAAGAAAATCGAGAATGAAAACACACATTAAACAAGATTTTTCATTTATTTTGTATATCTCAAAGTTGAGATTTGTAACTTTTTTCTTTCTTTTTACTTTCATATGTCTCTCTTGCTCTTTTTTCCTGCAGTTCTTTTTCTTTCTTTCTTTCTGACAAATCTTCCCATAGTGGACAGCATAGCCATAAATCACAATGAAACAAACCCATCTTCTTCAACTCCTGAGATGACCTGCTTCGTAAGTCATAAAACTACATTTCTTGCTCTCTCATTCTCTCCTGCTCTCTCCTCCCCTCCCTCTTTCTCTTATTCTCACCAACTTCTCATTTCTCACTGTCCACCCTCTGTTTTCTACAGTACTAGTTAGTTTCCTGTTATGGAGGGTGAAAAATATTTGCTCATGCCTTTACAGTTCCATTTCTCCCCTCTCTATATAAGCATTTAAATGTTGCCTAAAGGTCTCCATAGGCTCAGGTGGGAAAACACTATAATTCAAAATTCAACAGCACTGCAGAAGTGGGTCTGTGATAAACTCACACTGAGCAAAACCCAGGCTGATTTTAAGGGTGGGTGGTAGAAGATGCACACACATGAAGAAAAAAAGGAGAGCTCAAATTAATCGAACTCTCTCCGCTTTGGGGGTTCATATTCATGAAGCAATTTCTCAGAGTGTATCATAGAAGGCCATGTGGCAGATTTAAAGTTTGTAATGAAATACTAATACATCTAGAGGAAGTGATGAGAAATACTTGTAAGCTGAACACTTAAAATTCCCCAATTTTTTTCCCCAACCATGAACTATAAACTCATCCACAGAAAAACAGTATATATAAAGTATATAAGAATGAAAGGCTTTTAAGATTATTGGCTACATTCAGTAAATTATTACTCTTGACTGGTAGCATATTTATCACTTAACGAACCTAACATCTGATATGGCAGTACACATGGTACAGTTAGGTTTGCTGATACATCCACACAGTAATTGGCTCTACAGAGGAAGGCACTGTCAATGAGTGTGAGTATTTAGTGTCTTACCCACACACAGTGGGAGGGTGTTGTCCCATGCTCTCCTCTCCCCTCTGAGACATGTCAAAACCTCTGGGCCCTTTAAACTGTAGCCAGGATCACAGCTATATGACACCGTGCTGCCTGCGAAGTGACCTTTGTCCTCCCGTTTAAAGCCAAACTGAGGCACACCTGGGTCCTCACACTTCACCAACTCAAAACCNAATAAAAAAAAAAAAAGAAAGAAAAGAGTGTGTCCTTGAAAACCTCTCCTCTGATATATATATATATATAAAGTATATAAAATTCCTAAATCCCTTAAAAGGGAATTTACATATAAATCTTAAGGAATGTGTATATAAACCATGGTTTGTCTTAATACTCAATTCTGAATGTAGTTCCAGTTTAATCAATCAATCTATCAATCAATCAATCAATCAATCTATCTATCTATCTATCTATCTATCTATAACTGTACTGCTGTCAGATGTCAGTGTGCTACTCACTGGTGAAGTGCAGCTCAAAACCTTTGCTGGTATTGTCACTATTACTAATGAACTCTAGCCACATGGTGCTGGACGTGCTGTTTAAAGTGACATCCATTAGCTCTGTGCCTGTGAATATTCCCAGCAGTCGAGCACTGTTACTGTTACCATCATACACCTGAAAGACACATAAAACAGACCCATGCAGTCATTGCAGAATTTACAAACAAACATTATACACAAGCACAAATGCACACTAAGTCACAAACACCTTAATCATGTCATCCTCCTCCAGGCGGAAATCGCGTGCTCGGAGCTGGATGCCTTTACCGGGTTGGGATTGGATGGAGTAGATGCACTCATGATTGTTACCGTAATAACCAGGGTAATTTGGAGAGAGTAAAACTCCTTGTTTCCCAGTTACAGATGATCCGCATTCAGCTGCAGAAAGGGAGGTAAGAAGTCAAATGACCTCTGACGAATTACCCATGATCTCAGTATAAACACAAACACACATTATACACTCATGCTGGCAGACAGGGGGTATTGTGTGTTTCTGAATGAGTGCAAATCAATATCTGCACCTATTTCTGCTCGAATATTAAACCACACAAATTGAAATTTGAACTTTTTGACAATGACAATGCTGCGAGGGTTGCAGGTCTGTTCTGATAAGATGCAAACGCAAATAATTAAATACAACTGACTAGAGATGCAAAGCTAATTAAAGACAATACCTTTCTGAGTTAATAACTATTGTGACATTATGGACGACAACTGATAAATTAAGTGTTTTAATTACTACATTAAAAGTCATTTAGTCATCAAAACATTATAATGTACAATATGAAAAATAGTTTTTAATTTTGATTTGCTAAAAATTACATTAAAGAGTGTTATTAAAATAGTGTTTTAAAAGTGTTTTATTAATTTTATGTGAGCATTAGATGAACTATTAAATATCCCGGTAAAAAAAAAAAAAAAAAAATCAGCCAATAACTGATACTGTATGTGATCAATATGTCATGCATCACTACTAATAACATGATTTTTCTTGATTAAAATTGATAAGAAAAAATATTAGGTCCCAAAAGGCCTTAAGTGTAATGAACCATTTGTTATTTATTTAAATGCGCACATTTAAATAAAAGCACACTGACAAAAACATAAACATATGTTTAGAAATGAGCTGACCTAGTTCCACAAGAGTCGTAAACAAATATGACGCAAGGATAAGACAGATATTGCAGCAGAAAACACATAATACCTAATTACTTACTTCAACTTGAACGTCAAAATCATAATGTTAACAAATTAAATTCAAAATTTAGCATCTAAGTTATTCCAGCAAAAAATTAATTGAAGAAGTCTGACCTCCAATATACTTATATGCAGATATCTACCATTATATTAATGCTGATTAAGTATCAGACAGAATTTGGGGATGGAGCTTGTTCTCGTTCTGTTTCTCTCTCTTTTTTTTTAGATGGTGAGTCATATCCTTGAGCCTGTGAATCTGGCATCCAGCAGAATTGGGCTGCTTTAGCCATTTACTTTGAGATATGTAGTTTTAGTGCACTCTGAAATGTGTTGTTGTGCGTAAGCATGCGTCTCTAAGAACATGAGGGGAAACATGTTGTATAATTTGCGAACAAAGCAAAATGAAAAGCATGTGACCACCTACCAACACACCTTGGCAGAGGGGAACTCCACACCCGCCGACGCCCCCCTAGACACACCACCCTCGCAGGCCCCTCGAGACGATACCCCGGAAAACAGGAGAAGATGAGCGCATCCCCCACTCCGAACTGCAGCCCTTTACGAGTGCTGAAGGGGGGGACGCCGGGATCTTCACAAGGCTCAAGATCGTATTCTAAAAGCAGCAGGAGAAGGATTGATATTTTGAAGCTTCTTCTGTTATAAATGTCATGTTGTTTGAGCGACTTTACAAAGCTCTCTACCTGAGAAAGTGATGTTAAAGCCCTCATAGGACACAGAGAAGTCTGAGAGGAAACGGATCTGAGCGGTGTAGTTGCCAAAGAGTCCAGCGCTGAGAGGGGGCGGCAGCGTAGACCCGGTCAATCTCCACAGGGGTTGAGAGAAACTACCATTTTCTGTGACTAAAAGGTGGTCGTGCGGACTCTCCAAGTGAAAGGTGTGGAAGGTAAACTGGACACCTGTGGAGAATGAGAGGAGAAGAAAAACACTAGATATATATCAACGGTTTAAGAGTTTATGAAGGCTTCAGCCACATACAGTTGCAGGAAAACATATGTCAAACCTTTGGATTTACCAGGATTCCTATTCCTAAAAATGTATCACAGTAGACAAAATGCACAAGCAATGATACATTTTCAACTCTGTACTGAACACACCATGTAAACACTCACAGTGCAAGGTGGAAAAAGCATGTCAATCCCTAGGCTAATGATTTCTCCAAAAGTTGGTGTCAGCTAACCTGTTCAATCAATGAGATGAGATTGGAGGTGTTAGTCAGAGCCGCTCTGTTCTATAAAAAAGAAATGCTCAATTTTGGAGTTTGCTATTCAAAAGAAGCATTGCCTCATGTGAACTGCATCTCGAACAAAAGAGGTTTCTGAACGGCAAAGAGGAAGGTTTGTTGACTTACATAAAGCTAGAAAAGGTTTGAAATATCTCTAAAAAAGCCTTGATGTTTATCAGTTGATGGTAAGACAAGCTACAGCTTCTCTTCCTAGGAGTGGGCGTTCTTGCAAGAAGAATACTAGAGTGTCAACTAAAGCCTTACAGAAATATCTGGAACATGCTAACGTTTCAGTCAACGTGATTATGATACTGAAAATGCTGGAAGAAGAACAGTGGAAGAAGAATCAAAGCCACTTGTTTGAAGTCCACAAGAGCATGTGGATGTTCCACAGAGGAAAGATTAAACCAGAGTTGTTTAGGGAAAACAAAAAAGATTTCAAAATTAAAGTATGGTGGGCCATCATGGTTTTTAGATGCCTCAAGTCCTGAACCACTTGTTATCATAAAAGGAAAAATTAAAGTAGAAAATGTGTCTTCTGGAGTGACCTTCAAAGGATTGAAACGATTTGGCATGACCTCATGGGAGAGTGATTCATGCTGTATCTGTATCTTTTATGAACTTGTTTCTTTTAATTTAGATAAACTTAAATTTACCTAAAATAGGCTGGAATTTCTATTTCCCAACATGCTTTGCCATGACACATGAAAGGGGGAATATATGCTAAAATTAAGTGTTATACAATTTTTTTTTTGTGTGTGTGTGCAAGATTAATGTTAAGTGTGTGTGTGTGTGTGTATATATCTGTATATATATATATATATATATACAGTACAGTCCAAAAGTTTGGAACCACTAAGATTTTTAATGTTTTTAAAAGAAGTTTCGTCTGCTCACCAAGGCTACATTTATTTAATTAAAAATACAGTAAAAAACAGTAATATTGATAAATATTATTACAATTTAAAATAACTGTGTACTATTTAAATATATTTGACAAAGTAATTTATTCCTGTGATGCAAAGCTGAATTTTCAGCATCGTTACTCCAGTCTTCAGTGTCACATGATCCTTCAGAAATCATTCTAATATGCTGATTTGCTGCTCAAGAAACATTTATGATTATTATCAATGTTGAAAACAGTTGTGTACTTTTTTTTTCAGGATTCCTTGATGAATAGAAAGTTCAAAAGAACAGCATTTATCTGAAATACAAAGCTTCTGTAGCATTATACACTACCGTTCAAAAGTTTGGGGTCAGTAAGAATTTTTATTTTTATTTTTTTGAAAAGAAATTAAAGAAATGAATACTTTTATTCAGCAAGGATGCATTAAATCAATCAAAAGTGGCAGTAAAGACATTTATAATGTTACAAAAGATTAGATTTCAGATAAACACTGTTCTTTTGAACTTTCTATTAAGCAAATAATCCTGAAAAAAAATATTGTACGCAAATATTTTGTACAATTGTACACATTAAATGTTTCTTGAGCAGCAGATCAGCATATTAGAATGATTTCTGAAGGATCATGTGACACTGAAGACTGGAGTAATGATGCTGAAAATTCAGCTTTGATCACAGGAATAAATTACTTTGTGAAATATATTCAAATAGAAAACAGTTATTTTAAATTGTAATAATATTTCACAATATTACTGTTTTTATTGTATTTTTAATTAAATAAATGTAGCCTTGGTGAGCAGACGAAACTTCTTTTAAAAACATTAAAAATCTTAGTGGTTCCAAACTTTTGGACTGTACTGTATATATATACATACATCAGTCTCTCCAGGATTTCGCAATATTTTTTTGTGATTTTTGAGATTAAAATGCCAGAAATTTGCGAAAAATGTGCAATGTTTCTTTTTATTAGAATACCACATTTACCATGCATTATGTTAGATGCACAATAGTCATACATGGCAATAGAACAAACAGAAAGCACAAATCTTGTTTATTGTGGTGTCTTGCCAAAAAAGGCTAGTCCAGTGGTGTACTAGGCTATCTAGCTTTAATAACATGATCACTTACGGTGGGAAATGTGACCAAAATCTTACAGGTAAGCCACAGCAATAAGCAAATGGCCAATAATATAAGTAAAAAGTTCTCAAGTAATTAAGTAATCAAGTAAACAGTCAGCAATAAAATAAGAATAGCCTAAACAAATTACAATAGGACAAATAAATAAAACAAAGATACAGATACAAGCAGTGCTTTAAGTTTAAGTACTGTTTGTTTTCCCCTGTTGTTGTTTTTTGATTAATATTAACAACACAGACAGGAGCGGGTATATATTAGGTTGCTATCACTTTGAGACCTACGTCCCAAACTTGTTCACTCAAGACATAACCGCCAAGATGGACATTTAGGCATAGGCTAATTATGTGTGTATTTGACCATTCAAGGGCAATTAGCCTAGAAATATAACACATCTCGGTATGCACGCGCGAGCGCTGACAGGCGGCAAACGCATGCACAGAATCCGCAGCCAGTCAGTCAGTGTGTCAGAGCCGAATTGAGTTCATGTAGCCTATACAGCGCTTTTATCAACTCTTTTTAATGCTATCAGGTTTATCATACTTTTTATTTGTCATTCATCAATGTCGCGTAATCGCTTCGCTGGCTCCTTGGCATGGATGCGAGACGACAGGTGAGAAAGATTCGCTTTCGCTTTCACACAGACTATGCACAGACCACATAGCCTCCTGTGCATGCACATTGCACGACGGTCTGTAGGCTATCCTCGTGAAAATAATGCATTGCAGCTTTTAGGGATTAGGAATTAGGGATAATTCAATTAGATAATATTATTTATTTTTGTGATAACTTTTTTTTTACGATTATTTTGCAGTAAAATTACGAATTATGCAGGATCGCAAAAAATTCAACATTTTGTTGATTTTGCNTGATAACATTTTTTTTTTACGATTATTTTGCAGTAAAATTACGAATTATGCAGGATCGCAAAAAATTCAACATTTTGTTGATTTTGCGTTGTATTCAGCGATCGTGAAAAACTGGAGGGACTGATATATATATATATATATTAATAATTTTAAGTTTAATGAATGAATTAACTTAAGAGCAATTATGAGTACAAAATTGAAATCTGCCAGTTCTGCTTACTTAAACTTTGAATTTCTCAATTTAAAAAAAATTATTAAACTGGTTACCTCATTTGTTTTGCATTTTGCCAACTTATTTGGGTTTACAGTGTAGTGTTTATGTGACATTTTAGAATACTGTGTGTCTATTGCTGTCAAAGAAAGAACCATCTACAAAAAGTGATCTCACCTTTACCATGTGAAGTCTCAATCATCCAGGTACAGTTGAGGTTATGGGGGTAGAAGTCAGGAAACCCAGGGGACAGAATAGTGCCGCTGTTCCCCTGAATAAACCCTCCACATAGTGCTAGAGGAAAGAGAAAAAGATAAAGACTATTTGTCAAAAAGCTGAGCTCAATCCTGCTAAAACAAACATTACGGAAGGTGCCCTTCCGAAGGACATCAACATATGGAGGCAAATTATTCCTATCATTACCCAAGGGGAAAAATCAATAATGGCCTTAAATATTCAAAGCCTAGTGGAATAGGAGAAGGGAGCGGAAAGGGTAGCTTCAAACCGTAAAGGCCCTTCCAGTCTGGGAGCGATATCGTCGCTTGAATAAATGACCTGTACCTTAATGTGTCCTTTAGTAAAGAGTGGACCGTACCATCACAGCTGGGCAGGGGGCGACTCCACTGGAAGTTGGGTTCACACTCGAGGGGCTCGTGGTCACTGAGGGTGTATCCTGCTTCGCAACTAAACGTCACCAATGCCCCCACGTAAAAATCATTGCCATGGCGCTGACCGTTGACTGGGATTCCAGGATCAACGCAATGGTCCGACTGGAGTTGCAAGGCTAGAGAGTAGAATAGACAAACCTATGATGATTCACCCAGGTGGATTTTCTTGGCAGAAAGTTTATCCTAAATGCATTATAAACTATTATTAATATACAAATTATTATTTTGACTTGTCTGGGACTGTTTGTGTTTGTGGACCAAAATAGAAAAATTAATAATCGGCCATTAAAATAATACTAATCTCTAAAAAGTTGTTCAGTATTAACTTCTATGAATTTAGCATTTATTTAGTGATATTGTCCTCTTACATTTATGCATTATCAGACCAATATTACAGTTATTGGTCAATATTTTTGGTAACATTTTATAATAAGGTCTAATTTGTTAACATCAGTTAATGCATAAGTTAACATGAACTAACAATGAGCAATATATTTTTACAGTATTTATTATCCTTTGTTATACTTAATAAAAAATGTTCATATTCATGTTAGTTCACAGTGCATTAACTAATGTTAACGGATACAACTTATGATTTTAAAAATGTATTAGTAAATGTTAAGATTGACATCAACTAAGATTAATAAATGTAGAAGTAATTTTCATTATTCATGTTAACGAATGTAGTTAACTAATGTTAACAAATGAAACCTTATTTTAAAGTGTTACCATATTTTTTAATTTTTCAGAAATATATCAGCAGTATTATAGTGTCACATGTCTGTTTGTTTTGGACTCTGTTTGATTTTCATTGGTTCCTTTGTTCCTTTGTTCAGCTTCCCACCACTCATGGTCACCTTAATTATCATTCATTGTTTTCCAGTTGTTTCTTATTAATTAGCCTCATTAGCTCCCTTGTTTTCTTTGTATTTAAGCCCTCAGTTTCAGTCTGTTCTTGGTCTTGCGTTGATGTTGTTTGACTGTGTTTTTGGTTGTAATTTATTCTTCTGGTTGTGTTTTCATTTGATTAAAAGTTTTCCAAAGGATCTCCTTCATTGTGCGCATCTTTATACAACCATTCCGTAATATATATGTGTAATCGTGAATGGTAATTTCCCTTATTTTTACATTTAGATTACATTTGCTGTCATCTAAAGCTCACGTATTATTTAAAAACACTAATAACTAATAACTCACTGTTAAATATAATCTTACCAAATGTCAAAATCCACGTCATGTTATAATGTTGTGACGCCTAAATTTACATTTAAAATGACTGGTTTAAGTTTTTTTTTTCTTATTTATTTAGACAAATTTGTATAGCATTTTAATATAGTCCATTCATTTGTTAACTTCTCGGCCAAAACAAAATAATTATCATCTTATCAATACTGACCAGACTTTAAGCCCCTAAAAAGTTTATGGAATTGTTGTGCTTATTCGAATCATTGTAAAGTTGCATAATTCTTCAACAGCACTTTCTGCACGAGTTGATGTACTCAATCATTTAAGATGAACTGAGATTTAGAGAGAAACAAGAAGAAAAGGTTACAAACATGAGTCATACCAGCATAAAAGCCATTCTTTCAGTTCACAACACTGTGACGGAGCTAATTCTGCAGTCTCGTGTGTATGTACTTGTGTACAGTGTAATGTTGCATGTGTCATGTGTTTGTGCATGACTGAAATCATCTCACAGCTTAATCACCATCCTATTATATCATAATTACAGGACTTGATTAAAATCGCTGCATAGTAAAGAGCATGTGGCTATTATTTATAATGATGCCTTCATAGCTGCTAGTATTCACAGGTATCAGTGCTATCAGATCCTTGTAATTGTGGCCATGAAATGCATTGAAGAGAAGATAATATCAAGCTTTATCTAAGAAGCATGCTTTGACTAAATTCTCAGCATTGTAAGACACTTTGAACATAAATTACACTTACAGTATCACATGTTTTAGTTTGAACAATGCAATTAATAGTTTTGTGATATTCTACCAGGTGCATTCTCTAACGAAGTGTGTTAAAGAATACTGGATAACATTGCGTAAGTATATAATAAAGCTGTTTAATTTGTACCCCTTAAACCCAAAAGTAGTAGAACTTTTTTAGCCATGGGTTTTTGCAAGTGTAGCAGTTTCGATTTAAGGTCTAAGGTGGTAAACATTGCTTGAACAGACTTTAAATTCCAAATTTAAATTACAAATGTGTTACCAAAATTCCAGAAATTTATGCCATGGCCCTTTTCAGATCAAATAATAAATACAATAGAAGACTATCATACTCTCATATCGGATGCGGAAGCCGATGTCGGAGTGGCTCTTGTCGGTGGTGAAGAGCAGGTACAGGAAGTTTGAGGTGCTGATGAGGAACTGCGGGACCTGTGTACCCTGGTAACTGCCAATCAGAGGGGAAGAAGGATAACGTCCGTCCCGTACCTCAAGAACATCATAGTTAACCTCTGTCCGGAATCTGTTGATCAGAACAGTGCTATGCATCAGCATGGTAGCTTCATAACAAAGTGAGACTCCATGGATTCATCACAGTCCTACTCTTTTACGTTCCTGCAGGATATCACATATTAGAGCCAGAACAGATACACTACATCATTCAAACTGAAAACCCAGCTCACTCTAAAGTGGCATGTGTTGTTTGAGTTTCCTGCAGCAGCGGTCCACTAAAGCCCTGCTGCTTACTGTACCCACAGTCAGATAGAAAACATCAGCTATCCCACCAGCCTCACCTCTGAAACATTTTCTCAACAACAACAACTGATAGAAGATGCAAACATTTATACTGCACACATATAAATGAAGAAGACTCAGGGACCAAAACAAAACAAAACAAAGCAAAAAGCAAACAAAAAAACGAATGCTCTTCTAGCAGTGAAGGGAAGCATTTGAAGCCTATGGTTTATTTAATTAAATGTTCAACAAGCATGTAATGACTCTGGATAAAGTCATTCCATATAGGCAGAGGTGAAAGATATTAAAGAATTAGTTCACTTTAAAAAAAAAATTACCCCATGATTTTCTCACCCTTAAGATATCCTAGGTGTATATGACTTTCTTCTTTCAGTTGAATACAATCAGAGTTATATTATTAATCACCCTGATGCTCCAAAACTTCATAATGGCAGTGCACAGAAACCACCTGTTTGAGGCTCGAAAAAAATTGCATTCATCCATCCATCATAAACGTACTCCACATGACCCTGGGGGGTTAATAAAGACCTTATGAAGTGAAGTGATATGTTTACACAAGAAAAATATCCATATTTAACACGTTAAAAAGTAAAGTAAAAAAATAAATAAAAAAAAGTCAAATAACTAGCTGAATATGGAAGGCGGTCTGGCGGAAGCTAGTTATTTTACTTTATAACATGCTAAATCTGTATATCTTTCTCACTTCAGAAGACCTTTATTAACCCCCCGGAGCCGTGTGGAGTATGTTTATAATGAATGGATGAACTTTTTTGAGCTTCAAACAGGTGGTTTTCCATGCACTGCCATTATAAAGCTTGGAAGCATCAGGATTATTAATATAACTCCAATTGTATTCGTCTGAAAGAACAAAGTCATATACACCTAGGATGGCTTGAAGGTGAGTAAATCATGGGGTAATTTTTATTTTAAAGTGAACTAATCCTTTAATATTGATTCCGAATGAATCCCTGTGAAAGTGAATAGCCGGATTCTCTCATTCCAAGTCTACAGTGAACATCTGCAGTGCACTAGTGACCTATTTATGAAATGATGATAACCAACAGAATGAAAGATAGGAAGGGAAATGAAACAGGGAGGCTTATTAAGAGCAACATAGCAGTTCAGAAAAGAGAAAGAGAAGTCTTGTACAAACTTGTCAAAGATGATCTTAATAGGATATCCTGGTGGGGCCTCGATGATCCACTCACAATTGAGGGCCTCTTTATAAAGCTCAGGCCAGCCTGGGGACAGAATGATGCCGCTAGAAGCCTTCAGGTTTCCACCACATGGAGCTAAAGAACAGGAGAAGACAACACAGAGAAAAAGATTTAGAATTGTTATTTTATTGCTAAATTGACTGAGAACAAAGGACTTGTTCTGTGATTTTCAGTTGATTCAAAAGGACAAATAATAAATAAATAAACTTGTTAGGCTTAGTGATAGTGGTAGTGATAGTTACTAAAATGCAAAATCTGGAAGCAGAATGTGTTCATTGGAAGGCGGATGATCTCATCTCTTGACTCAGTGTACTGAAGGACATCTATAAAAGGCATTGCTTGATAAATGTCATAAAATGATTTGCAGCATACAGCACTGCATTTCATTAAATGACAGGATGTGTTTTTTGTTTCTAAGAATTCAGAGAGTTAATACATCTTGAGCACATACCAAAAATAAAGATTGTAAGTTTTTGTTCCACTGACATTTCTGTTGGTCTCTGAATGAACTTAATGAAAAAAACAAATTGAATAAACTTCCGAAGGGTTCAGTAAAGTGCAAACAGAGTTGGAGTACAACATTTTGTTTTTGTTACAAGCAATCTTGTGAATTATGAAATGTGCTTATTTATTAGAGAGAGGACAGACCTTCACAACGTGGCACAGCATTGTCCCACACAACATTCCCATCTTTGAGAATGCAGGAGATAGTCTGAGATCCGTGGGTCTTCATGAACCCCTCCTCACACAGGAAAGAGATGGAGCTGCCAAGCTGTAGACTCTCACCAAAGCGCTTTCCGTTTACTGGAACGCCAGGGTCGGGGCATTCGTTGTGCCGAAACGCTGCGGGGGGGGGGGACAATGAAATACATAAGAGAACTACATGCTAACTTTGACCTACGTAAATGGGCAAAAAGCTGGGCACAGCAAAAAAAAGTTTTATTTACTGTATTTAACCAGAACATTTGAGGTATAGTCTCTTTTTTGTATCCCTGTCCACTGCCTATACACATTTTGTTAAAAACAGTTCATTTTTATGAATGGACAACATTTACAAGGCCCCATATAAATTAAAGAGGGCGTTCTCAATATACCCACTGAACTGAAAACTTCGCGGCTCATCGTTTCAGCTGTATAACTACACTAATTCATTTTAGTTAGAACAAAATATTGATTTATGTGCCTCCCCAAGTTTCTTGCTTCAGTGGAAAGCTTGGAGCTACTCAGTACCCATCGATAGGACTTCAGAGAAGATGTATTACCAGCAGACAAAATCTCTCCAGAAAATCTGTTCATTCCTGCTACAGTGTGGCTCTAACACCACCAAGGTCAAAGGTTTGATTCCGGGGATCAAGAAAAAAAGACAAAATGTATACTTTTGGATAAAAAAAATCTGCCAAATGCATCCGACTGTCATCAACTGACACTGTCATTGTCATAGACACTATCAATGTAAATCTACCTTAATGCTCAATGTAAAACTAACTTATCCTCTTATTGTGTTTCCAGTCAGGCGATGGGCATGAATTCCTTCTTCGTGATTAACTCGTTGACTCAAGAAGGATTTCAAACCAAGATTGTGTGTGTAATCCATCACCATCGAGTGCCAACAAGCCCTTCGATGGAGTTTGTCATCTCCTTAATTAACATGAATAATTGGAGCATCCCTCCCACTCCCCCAAAAACACAGCACATGGGGAGTCAAACCATGTGGGATCACCTCCCGACAGCTTCAATTAACTGTGGCTTTATTTAATTATTTATGCATTTGGAAATAAATTCTAATTAAATCTGTGGCTCTTGTTGTTCTTCCTCACATGGATACTCAAGAATCTATCAACTCTGCTGCCATATGCTATGCCCCGTGAATAGAGATTACTGAAGGACGACAGATATTCAGTTGCAATATACAGACAATTCTCCCTAGAGGGGAAATACAACTTTCTTAATCCATCTCATAAAATAAAACAACTTCTGAACTCTTCTAACTTCCAGAAACTTTTAAAATTTAGTGCATTCTACCACTGACAAAACATCTAAACGCTATTATCTATTATACATCTTAAAATGATTTTTTGGTCTCCAACTTCAATGTGATGTTAGACATAATCAAGTGTGAACAGGTCTGCCCGAAATAACTTGAATAAATGATTTATTTTTACCACAAAAAAACGAAAATTGTCACAAATATAGAGCTGTCTTTAAAACGTACTGGTGAAAGTGATGTTGAAGCCACGGTCTGTATACGTATGATCAGTCAGAAATTCCAGTCGGGCCACGTGGCCGCTGGTAGTGATGGGTGAGGGCAGCACATCTCCAGAAAAGGTGCCAAGAATTGGAGACTCTGCCTTGCCGCCATCTTTAATGGACAGGAAGTCAAATTGTTTCTCCATGCTCAAGTCGTTAAAGGCTAAGTTGATGCGGCTTTCGGGTTTGGCGATGATCAACCACACACAGTGCATGTTGTTGCCGTACTCTTGAGGGTAGTTTGGTGATAGCAGGACCCCAGATGGAGTTGTGAAGTTGAAGAAACATGAAACTGAGAAAGGGACAAAGAGATAAAACAAAGCAACTGTTAAACACAGGAGGCGTCGTGCGTCAAGCTGCGAGGCGAACAGGAGATTAAAACTGCCACTGAAGCTAAAATCAATTCACAATGCATAGGGAGGTCATTTGTTGTTGCTTAAACAACGCAGCGAGACAGGAGAGGAAAAATTACAGCTTAGAGGATGTGCAAGCTGCGATAGCAGGACATTTAACAAAAACTTCTAGATGTAAGACCCCTCAGACCTTGAGAACAGACATTTTTTTAAATGTTCACTCTCGTTTTTTTGTTATTAGTTTGTCCTAAAGGTGATTTGGTAAGCCATTTGTATGTAAACACTGTCTGTTGGAGCATCCTGAGCAACCTGACACAGCTTTATTGGCTCAACCAATGGTGTGTGTTTGGGGTGGGACTGTTTGTCTGACCAATGGAAGACTACACTGAAATCCCCACCCGTATATAAACACTAAACTAACAGGGACTACCTTCATAAAGAACTACAGTGTATTTCTAGCCTGTAAAGTGCACCAAGTGAGTGGATAAAATAATAAAAGTAAATAAAATAAATATTAGGTGTATGATGCCTTTGTTAGCATATTGTGTTCATGCCTATTACAGAAGATAATGACTGAAGATGTTGCAGGGAAAAATGAGTGTTTATCTGCTGGGATTATTTGCAGGCATTAACTCATTTTCAGGACTTGGGACAAAGATGAGGGCAATAAGCATCACTAAATAGCCATGGGGAGAATGAAAATGAGCTCAGTGGTGGACTGAAGACGGATCGTTACGGTTCCACCTCATGTGAATGACTTTGCAGTCTGAGCTAATAATAATGTCATAAAATAGCAGAAAACAAAGTTGTGAGTCAACTGCATTTCCATTGATGTAATAAGATGGTAGCCATTATAGTGACAAATGACTACAGTCTGAGGCAAATTGATGGTATACAAGAATCCAAATAATAGAGAAAGAACAATAATATCAAAACAAGTTGGACAAGCATTAACTGCCAAATAACATTGTAGACTGTGACACTCAATTCAAGCATTTAAATGCCACAAACAACTTTCTCTATACTTAGCGGAAGCAAACAAGAACATCAACTGCCTGCATTTTTACAAATGATTTACCTACTCTCAAATAAGCTTTCTTCAGTTCAGTTAAATCCGCTAACTTCATTATAAGACCCTGATACACTAAATAAGGCAACTAAATGCATTAAATGAACTGTCACTTTGGCTTAAACTTGAGTTATAGTTAATGATTTAATGGCTTAGCCACTGAGAGAAGCATTGGCGGAGACATACTGTACTAAAGACACTGCAATTAGATTCACTTTCTGACGTCCTCAGACAGTAATAATGGTGCACCATCCTCCCAAGTGTGATCATGTAGGTGTGGAATGTATTTTTTTGGATAAGGTCTGTCACTTACACACACAGCTTGGCTTCTTGGCTGACCATTGATTATTTTTCTGGCAGGTAATGTTCTTTTTTCCCACCAGCTCAAAGGCTGGAAGGCATTCAAAATATAGTTTGTCTCCATGTCGGAAGCCTGTGCCTTCCCTCTTGCCATAGGCTGGAATTCCAGGGTCTCCACACCCACCCTGGTCAATTTCTGGAAGAAAAAGTAAAAAAAATAGCTTATACCTTAGGACAGGATCCATTTTTTTTTGTTGCAAAATTTAGTTTCCATCAAGGTTCTGTAATGGGAAAGAAAGGTCACTTGTAAGGTTAATATCTCTGTATACCAGGATGACCATTTATAGGACCTTTTTTCTTCTTTTTTTTGCTCATTCTGACAAATTATTTAGTTGTTTATTCATTGCATTACTTTCTCATCTCTCTTTACAGTAAATCATCTCTCTCTACAGCAAATAATAAGCATACAAATACATAGCATACACAAATATTTGGCACCTCATCTGCCATCTTGGATTTATTATTATTATTATTTTACTTAATGAATTTATCATCAACATTTTTTCTAATTTAACATTTTAAAGTAATTTATTCCTGTGATGGCAAAGCTGAATTTTCAGCATCATTACTTTAGCATCATAAGTCTTCAGTGTCACATGATCCTTTATAAATCATTCTAATATGTCGATTTGGTGCTCAAGAAACATTTCTTGTTATTATCAATATTAAAAAGTTGTGCTGCTTAATATTTTATATTGGAAACAGTGATACTTTTTTCAGGATTCTTTGATGAATATAAAGTTTATTTAAAATATAAATCTTTTGTAACATTTTGATAAATTTAATGTGTCCTATTAATTTATTTGAGAAAAAAATAAATAAAAAAAATAAATAAAATCTTACTGACCCCAGATATACTGTTCAAACATTTTTTTCAGCAAGGATGCATTAAATCACATACACACTTACATGCTATATATAAGCCCTATACTTATACCATCTGACAGCAAAGCATATTCATGCCTTCATTGCTGCCCCAATGGCATCTGCGAATGGCTTGCTCTTCTAATGAATTGTCTTTTTCCCCCCACTCTGTTTCCTTATACCCTCACCTGTCTCAACATGTCAGGGCTCATTTAGAATCACAAGGCCAAAGCGAAAGAAAGACGCTACTACTGAGAGACAGAGACAGAGAGAGTGCTACAGGCGAACAAGAGATCTCGTGAGATACCTAGACTGAACTTTTTTTTTCACATTTTCGGTTCTGATTATGGAAGACTGTGGATTTCTGCTGGTTTGACGTAGACATGGTACAAAAATGGAGCTGAGTACTATACTTTTTTGGTAGCTTAAACAATAACTATTAATAAAAATGTTGAAAACATGTGAAACATCTCAAACGCACTACTGACTTTAGAGTTTGCTGTTAGCATGTTACTAAGGTTTAACTCTATAGAGCTTTAATAAGGTTTAAAATGCATAGCACATGCAAACATTTGCTTTAAAAAAGCATGACACCGATCCCTCCACTCTTAGAAGAAAAGGGTTCTGTCAGACACTTCAGATATCATGGGATCATCTTATGGATTTAGTTTTAATTAATTTTTAATTTTAATTACATTTTATGAATTATGCAGTGCGTAAACATACTTTATCACTAGACAAAATTGAAATAACCCTTTAAATATGAAAGTATTATGCATATCTATATCATTTATATAGAACCTTTTTGGCAGAAAGGGTTCTTTAGAATTGAGTCAACCCAAGGATTCTTTATAGAACCAAATTTGTGTAGATCAGAGATGTTAATGTATAAACATTCAGATGCGCCTTGATGCTTCCCACCTCCACATACTGTCTGAAAAAGCAGCATTTTTCTGATTTCAGACACGTGACAGGTCTCTACCTGGACTGAATCTCTATCCTGTATCTTGGGAATTACACCCTGTGTTTACTTCTAGCCATATCAACCAGTTAAGGCAACAGGATTGTGAAAGTGTCTCCCGAGCTGACAAATGTTACACAGCAAGTCAACCCTGTGGGAATGTTTGTGTGCGTGATTCCTTAAGTGTCCCAGCTAACACTTTGTTACAGCTGTCTTCTGCTTGGTGACAAACAAACTGTCTCTGAGAGCTGACATGTGCACTTTCATAAGGGGCGGCATTTGTTATTTACCCATTTAAAATTTCCTATGATTTATTCATCTGTCACTTAGATTTTTTTTGAAACTCTGAGAACACAGATGGAAGTCATTGACTTCCTAATGAAGGATTACTAATAACTCAGGAAGGCATGAGTGCAAATAAATCCATTCATCTTTACACATCACACAAGATAAGAATTCATTTTTTTCCCCAGCATGCACCTGGGGTCGTCAAATAGGCTATGCTCCTTCTGTATTCAGCCACATCTCAGCGTGTATAACAATTCAAATCCTCAAAATGCACTCCAGAAACATTTACAGGGCAGAACCCGACTGATAGGATTGCATAAAATACAAACTGTGATGTGGATCTGCAAGTGCATACATAAAATATTAAGCAGTTTTCAACTGTTTTCAACATTGATAATAATAAGAAATGTTTCTTGAGCACCAAATCAGCATATTAGAATGATTTCTGAAGGATCATGTGAGACTGAAGACTGGAGTAACGATGCTGAAAATTCAGCTTTGCCATCACAGGAATAAATTACACTTTAAAATATATTAAAAGAGAAAACATTTAAATAATATTTCACAATATTACTGCTTTTACTGTATTTTTCCACACCATTGCGGAGGCTCAACTGACTTCAGGAAGACAACTGTACAGTGAATTATCATGGAAACATTTATATGCACATTTATATGGTTCAACTTCTCTTTGGAGCTCCAGTTGAGAGTTATATAAATGCAGAAGATGCATAGAAAAACAAAAACGAGCGAGAAGATAAGAATTTAAAGTAAAAGACATTTTAAACATGTAAATCCTCTAGTGGTAGAGCGGAAGAGGATATGCCCCTGGCATGCCTGCTTTCTGTGTGTCATTTTGTTTTTTTATGGCTGAGATCAGATTGTAAATACATTTTTAACTATAACAGGGTGTTTGTCATGAGTTATGATGCTCTGTTCTGAATGGAGTGTCAATGATGCTCAGATGTCCATTAGCCTCAGAGCAAGGTAACATGCTGACATGCCTGAATGTGTGTTATGATTGACCAGCAAATCTTGACGTAATTAACTTCTTTGCAGACTGTTGCCAGGAAAATGAGGTAAGCATTCCTGCCATCGTCAGCTATTTCATATTGGTATAATGTGTATAATATAGGCTACATAAACACACAGGACATGCAATAGAGCTCGTCTCTCACACATAATTCAGATTATGAATCAAAACACTGAATCAAAACTAAACTGAAAATATGCATTAATTTTCCTCTTACCTTGGTGTAACCATGTGTAAATGTAAATATATTTTTGTCAACTACTGACAGAATAAGTATTAAGTTAAATGTTCAATAATATGGAAATAAAACAAACATTATATGTACTTTTATTAATGCAAAGACACTTTTTGTAATGTACACCGCAGTTTAAAAAAATTAAGATTTTTGTTTTAAGAAATTAATATATTTATTCAGCAAGGATGCATTAAATTAATCAAAAGTGTACATTAAAGGAATGTTACAAAACATTTCAAAGAATCCCCCCAAAAATTAACAGTTTCCACAAAAATATTGAGCATCACAACTGTTTTCAACATTGATAAAAATTGTCATAATAATAATAATAAATGTTTCTTGAGCAGTATTACAGTTTCTTGAGCAAATCATGTGACACTGAATACCGCAAAATCACATGAATAAACCACTTTAAATAAAGTATAAAAAAATATTTAAATTTGTAATAATATTTATTTCACAATATCACTGTTTTTATTGTATTTTTGATCAAACAAGACTTTTGAATAGTAGTGTATATTGAATGATTTGCTCACGATGATTAATGATTTGCCCCTAATATGTCTTTGAATAATTTCCATTTGGTGGATTTTCTCAGCAAATACTGATAACTGTGATTAGTTTTGATTAATGCAGTTAATTAATTGCTATAACATGTACTTATGTATGGATCTAGCTCAAAAACAGCATTGCCTGCATTGACTTTATGAACAATTATGCTTGAATATTTGAAAATCTTAGATGCAATAATATAGGGGTGCATCATGTCTGCAGGCAGGGAGGCAGAGGTTCAAAGAGAATCCTCAACTTCATTAAGTGTCTCTCATTGTTTTAATCATGTTGGGGGGGTATGAACACTGCTCCACTTTCGTCTTATGTTTTTGCAGTGGATAAAAGCATAAAAAACTCAGAGCCTGGAGGCTTACTGTGGATCTGACAGCAAATATTGGTTTGTAATTTATAAAATGTGCCAAAGTCCCCCCATGTGTGGTGCAATTCTGAAAGAGGGCCAGTATGAAAGCTCTGATGTTCTCGTTTCCAATCAGACATACACTCTGAAAACTGAAAATTAGTAGCTGCTTTTGCATGATATCCTTCCTGTCCCATGGCCCTCATTCCAGCAAGGTTAAATGGTCACAGGCTGCTTTGATGACCCTCGCCACATGTGCAGAAGGTATAACGGTGAAGCGAGAAATAGAAAGTGAAAAGGAAATTAAAAAAAGAACACGCTGTTCCCTTACTCTAAGCAGATAGATACCCCATGAGTGCGTCACATAGCAGAAAGCTAGAAGAAAATTGAGAAATGTGCTGAAAGGAGATCATATGGTGCAAGATGACCCTATAATAAGGTCTTTCAATGACCTCATTATAACATGTCTGCTTCACCATGAACATTACATGCAATCAAGAACAAAGTGAGAACAAATAAGTATTTAAAGGATTATCATCATTGCAGTGACAATCAGGGTAAGATGCTTCAACTGAGCATACTCTATTGACATGATAATCAAATGTATAATCACAGCCTTCCAAAGCTGTATGGCATGTTAAAGGTGATGTTTTAATTAGGCATGTCAATCAGTTACTTTAGTATCGACTAATTTGCATAATATTACATAATATGTGAATGTGATACATATATGATATGCTATATAATCACATTAAATCACATTTGTTAAGATAAGTTCCTGAATACGTACAAATCATTGAGCAAATCATTTTCTAGACAACAACAATTATCATTATTATTATTATTATTATTATTACTATTATTAAAACAAACAGAATACAAAACAAAAATAATAATGAATTAAACCAATAAATAAGATAACTTTAACACTAGTATTAAACATTATTAATAACAACAACAATTATTATTATTATTAAAATAAAATATAAAACTAAAATAGTAATAAAAAAATAATAAGATAACTAATACTAATATATTAATAATAACAATAACATAATTATAATTATTATTATTAAAATAAATTAAATATAAAACTAAAATAATAATAAAGAACTAGTAACTTTAATACTAATACAAAAATATTAATAACAATAACACCATAAACAATGACATCACTACAATTATAATCATTATTATTAAAAAGAAAACATTCAACTAAATAATAAATAACTAATCAATAAGATAACTAATACTAAAATATTAATAATAAAACAAAATATTAAACTCAAATATTAATAAAGGACTCATCAATAAGATAACTAATACTAAAAATATTAACAATAGCAAAAACATTATTATTATTATTATTATTATTATTAGCACTAGTTATGATTCCTTACATTGTTCTGANNNNATTGTCCTGAACCCAAATGCAAAGAGTTTCCTCTACTTACCTTCATAAGAAACCTTAAAGCCCAGGGAGCCACTCGTGTCATCCGTTTTAAAATTGAGCCACATCTGATGGCTGGTACTGACCACCAGATCTGGAGTTGTAGTCCCAGACAACCTTCATATCAAAATAAGAGACAAAGACATTACAAAACATCATAATAAAACAGTGATTCTTCACTTTCAATATGTACAATATCATTTGGCTCCTCTCAGGGAACATTGGAAGTTCCCTGATTCCCCCGGCACTAGCCTTCAGGGATCTGTGGAATGGGTCCATAAGGGCTTATGAGACCTGCTAATTAAGCACATTAGACCATCAGGGGACTCTGAGTAACCAGAGAGAAAGCGCCCAGGGACACCGGGCCATTCAAAAGGAACACAAGCACTTGTACACCCCTGCCAGAGAGCGCACATAAAATGGCATCGATAAAACTTTATGAAGACCATAAATTTCAGCACAATTAATAACAACACACTCAGCAACGTTTCCAGAGCATCTGGTGTGCAAATCTGCATTATGGGGCATCAACGTGTGATGCGCTTTTTGCAGCAGGAGTGATCTTGTTCTAACATTGAGACTCATTGTGATTGACAATAAAGCTCTGGGTATTCTTGCCATACACTTCTGCTCAGAGGGGTGATGAAATGAGATGAAAGAGAGGGGGGCTATTGGAAGAAACGGCAGAGGAGGAGGAGAGAACGAAGGGGCTGAAGAAAGAGAGGACGATGAGATGAAAGAAGATGGGGGAATTTTATACACACACAGAGAAGAGTTAAAGAGTGGGAGACACAGCCTGGGAGGAGTTTGAGAGAGGATGGAGAAGAAAGCAAAAGAGGAACGAAAGTACTCACACATGAAAGACTGTCCGCTGATCGCCGATTACAGTGCCGTCACCCACAGTTAGCGTATCGTAGCCCCGCTCCAAGTCAAACTCCTCAAAAGTCAGCTTGATCACCTACACACAGTGAAGAATCAGAGTCAGGTTTCTAAACTTGGTTAGAACAGTAGTGAAGCAGTACAACTCTCATTTTCCAATCATGAAAACAAAGTATATTTATATTAGATGGATGGATGGATGGATAGATGGATAGATGGATCGATAGATAGATGGATGATCCTGTGGATGAAAACACTACAATTATAACACCAGATAATTCTCACACTAGCTAAAAGAAAAGAAAGAAAAAAAACTCTCTCTGCAGTTGTAGAAGAAAACAAAAAGAATTTATGAAAATGAAGAGTTAAACGTGCATATTTCTCATTCTTCTCCAAGATGAAAACAAGACTGCAGAATTCCTTATACAAAAGGAGAAAATGAAGAGTTATGGAAAGATGAACAATTAAATATGCAGGTTTATTGCTCACACACAGAAAAAGAAACACTGTGAAAATAAATATGAATAAAATAAGCAAAATTCGTTGTCTAGCCTCCCATTTCAAATTGGCTGCCACATTTCCACCAAATTCTTAATGTTTTTGGAGTGCTCAGAGACCAACTCCTAATGAAAAAGCTTATATAAATGCAAATTGCATTCTGTCCTATGGTAAACACACTCCGCAACAAAGAGTGCCAAGGGTGGAGTGCCAGCATTCGTATAGGTCACACTACCAGTGAACACGATTTCATCCTCTTTTACCTCCTCTGAACCGTTCTTTTCTCAATTCACCCCTTTAAAGGAGGGTGTGCAGCCCACCTCAGGTGAATCCCACTGTGTCCTGTAGCATTACGGTAACTGTGTGTATGATCGTGACTGACTGCGCTGTGGGCGGGGCAATCCTCGGCTGACTCATTGAGTGATTATGATGCAAAGGCTGCTCCCAGCAAGCTGATACTCTGAAGCAGAGCATCAAACATGACAATCACTACATACTAAAACCATTTCACACAACAGAACTCTGTCTACCTCTTAAACTGGCTTAAGCATTACAAACTAACATTCATGTGACCACATTTAAAAATGATTTTTCATATACAACTGCATATATATATATATATATAGCTTCAAAGTAAATATTCTACATAACCGTAAAAAAACTGGTAAAATTGTAAGTGTAATCTTAACCAGGTACACAGATATATGTCGTTAACATATATCTGTTATTACGTTAAATAAATATTCATCAAATTTAAATGATTTGGCTAAAAATAATACATGAATTATTAAAAGAGGCAATTTTGTCTCCAAATAAAAAATGCTATGGGGTAGTATATGTTACATGTGCACTCTGTTTTGGACTTGTGTTGTTCCATTTCCTGCCACTAGTTAATCACCATGGTTACTGAACACTCCAATCATCACATTCAGCTGTGTCCAATCACCCCCTTGTGTTCCTGTGTATATAAGCCCTGTGTTTCCTGTCTAGTATAGAGGGTATGCATCGACGTCACTTTCCCGCCGAAAACGAGCTCCCTCAGCTGGACTGAGTAAAACAAACAAATTACACTAAAGGTTGGAATTGAATGTGTTCCTTACAACTTGTCAAATAAACCTAATCCATGGATATTGACATGCAGCCAGGAATCGTGTTTCCTGACATTTATATGTGCCTGATTTGACGCCGGGGAAATACATAAAGCAAATCTGCCTGTGAATATTTTATATAACTACAATATAGGTAGGTTTAAATCCACGTAATCACTTATATCAATGTTATATTGTCATATTGTCCAGCCCTAAAACATATATAGTTTTATAGTATAGTTTTTGTCAGTGTTGTTTATAAGTTTAAATAAGGTTTAAATCCGAGTAATCACTTATCAATGTTATATAGCCTATCGTCATATTGTCCAGCCCTAAAACTTGTATCGTTTTTGTCAGTTTATTTAAAAACACCAAATTATGCAGAATATAAGATAGTAAATATTTAATTGTTCAGTTTTCAACACAATATATAACAATACAATATACAGTATGATTTTACCTCAAAATCCAACAATTTAACACAAAACGATAACTGCAAATCATGTTTCTCTGCTGGAGTCCAGCTGTTTTTGTGAATTGCAGTGATCCATTTGCTTTTTTCTGCTGCTTTCAGCAGTCTTTAAATATATACCTCAGGTTTTGAGTCAAAGCTATTCGTTCAGTCAATCACAAGGCTCTTTCCCGTTTTGGAAGTGTTTTGTGAGCTTTTCACGGCATTCACGCTGAAAACCAATGCTGCCGCTCAGTCTTTGTGCCACTCAGTGGACGTGACTGCAGCCATAATGGTCGACGATGACGTCACGAACATACCCTCTATTGTCCGGTATCGTTCATGTATAGTGTGGTTGACTCCCTGTTGAACCTGTATGTGGATTACCTTTCCTGTGGATTTATTAAAGATTGTTATACTTATATCTTCCTCGTCGTGCGTGTTAATGCCTACAACCAGCTATTGTAACAGTATGGGGTAGCTAATTGAAAAGATTATAACTATTACAAATACTATTACATTATAGATTTATTTCTTCAGTAAAATAATAATAATAGTAATAATAGCAACATAAAAACAACTTGCTTGATTGATCACATACTCAAATGATTGACTGGGTCACTTTGTTAGAAGTCATATTTGTATTACAATATTTAATAAACACATTCTTCCAATCACAGTTAAGAGTGTATATCTTGCAGTATAATTTGGCGTATTAGGTTTAGCTTATTTTTCTTTGATAAGAGTGTCACAATTTACCCCACTCTCCCATATAGTTGTGTAAGAAGAGTGCAGCATTTTTCTTGAGATATATTAACAGTTTCAATAACCCAGTGACCACAGAAAGCTGAGCTGATGCATGTACCATAGTACAGCTCCTTCACAGCATATTCAGAATAGTCTGAAAAAATTACAATCATATTGAATGTTAGAGGAAGTATAACACAAATAAACCAAATAACAGCATAGAGTACATCAATAAATTAATAGGAATACATCACTGAGGCTTTCAGACAAAAGACATGGTGAATATGGTCTCGCAGCTGAGAGAGATAATGCTCAAAGACTGCATAGCAGGGAGCGGGACTTGTTGGAAGAGCGAGGCTTTTTGTCAAAATGGAAGTCCCTGTAGAAGTGGAGTAGCTGATAATACCAGTCCGCTGGATGACGATAGCGCACAGAACAAAAGGAAGACTGATAATTAAAAAATGAAGAGGACAACAAAAGCGATCAGCCATGTCTTCTCATGAACAACTTATTTTCTATTATTATGCCTTCTGGGGATCCCTCCATCTAAAGAAGGCAGAAACACAGTGTCTAGACTCTGAGCTAATGTTTGTCTGTGAGCGGGGGATTCAGCCCGGTGCGGTTCCACATGCTGCTTTTCCCTGCAGAGTTCTATCTGTTTTCCCTCATTCTTTAGTTCCAAGTTCAGCCATTTTCCAGCACTCGTCATTAGGCACCACGGTTGACATAAATAGAATGGACATCTTTGAGTTGGAAATGCATCTTTAACTGTAGCTCCGGGGAATCTGGCACTGAGGCACTACAGACTTGGCTCCTCCTGAACTTCAGGATGTTACTTCGTTTTGGCTGATTAGACATATCAAACTGTTAACCAAATGTCTTTACATAGGGGTCCCATTTCCTTGTGTTTCTTCAACATCTTAAATGATTAGTTCACTATAAAATGAAAATTACCCCAAGATTTACTCGCCCTCAAGCCATCCGAGGTGTATATGACTTTCTTCTTTCTGATGAACACAATCAGAGTTATATTGACACATCCAAGCTTTGTAATGGCCTTTATTATAAATAAGGCCTTTATTAACCCCCCAGAGCTGTGTGGAGTACGATTATGATGGATGGATGCACTTTCTTGAGCTTCAAACTCGTTGGCCACGTTCACTGCCATTATAAAGGTTGGACGCGTCAGGATATTTATTAATATATTGATTGCATTCATCAGAAAGAAGAAAGTCATCTACATCTAGGATGGCTTGAGGGTGAGTAAATCTTGGAGTAATTTTCATTTTAAAGTGAACTAACACTTTAATACTCTCACTAGCTTATTTAATTTGTCCACCCTATGTCATTTTCTGCATTTAATGGCATTTTAGGGTGGAAATTAGATTTTTAACATGTTTGGAAATGCATGACATGGTATGTTGTCTTGCTAAGGCTAATTTGCATAGCATAGTTAGCATGTTATGTATCCTAAATAAACTATTAGATACAATTTTAACACTTGCATAATGTCAAAAGTTCAGTCTGATGTGCCAAAAATAAACTATAATTAAAGTATCAAAAAAGTTGAAATATTTAGTCATTTTTAGCTTATACCCAAAAAGCTAA
The DNA here is from genome assembly GCA_003731715.1 of Anabarilius grahami. Classification (NCBI taxonomy): domain Eukaryota; kingdom Metazoa; phylum Chordata; class Actinopteri; order Cypriniformes; family Xenocyprididae; genus Anabarilius; species Anabarilius grahami. The sequence continues at coordinate 10,724,695 of RJVU01057109.1, forward strand.
ACATTAGCAAAGGTTTTGGCAATAAGGTCTGGCATCTATAAAAACCCCAACAGTTCTCCTAAAGTCCAATTGGTGATAGCAATACAGTAGCTGCCATATCCGCCGTATTATCAATGTCATGTGACCTATTGCTTCACTGCCATTCACAAATCCTCTCTTGTGGCCTCATGGTCCATCGAATGCACACTTCAGATCTTGGCGGAAGTAGTAGGTCATTCAGGTAATTTTTGCCTACTGTTTTTCGAATACCATGTATTCAGACACACTGCTCTGTTGACATACTGTTTTTCTCATACTATATAGTAGGGAAGTATTCGATTTCGGATGCAGCAAATGTCTCTAAAGCGTTTCCGATTGTTCAGACAGACTGGTAAATCCTTCACCAAACAGCTAATTGCATGTGGTCCCATCTCAACCTCACTTCATCGACTGATCTAGAAGTTTAAATGTCTAACCACTCCAACAAACAAATCAATGTTATGACAGCACCACAGAGCCACTGTTTACACTCAACCTACAAATGGCTTACTTATATATAGTTGTCTCCTCATATTAAAACTGGTGTATTTTAACACACACACACACAAAAAAAATATATATATATATATATTAACTTTTAAATATTCATTATGGATCATCAAATGCTAAATAATGTCAAACTCTAGCTAACTGTGATGCTAAAGGCTTTAACAGCTGCTGGGATCTCTCCACACTGGGAGAGTCTTTGGCTCGGGCACCAAACCAGCTGCTGCAAAATCAAAAGCTTATTGTCAGGTACATTTCATACGGCCCCAGTTCTGCCTCAGTCTCACAGCTAACCTCACGTCTTCTCCGGGTACTATTGTGTCAGAACGAAAATAGAATGTCATTACGGTTGTAAAGAGCAAAAAACAGCAATGTTCCATCTTCATCTGTCCCCCGCTCTCCAGCCGTGACAGTGTGAAGCAGAACTGTCCTTTACACACAGGATGAAATAGCGCACTGGGAGTCAGAGAAAAAGCAGGGGGCACTGATAGAGCCGCTCCACCCCATTCCATTTGCCCTCCATCTCTTGCTCCCCTTCTCTCCCAACTGAGTCATGGTGATGAGGGGAAAGATTTGTAAAGCCATTTATTTGAACCTAGATAAAGAAAATCTGGCAAACGAGTAAGAAAATGGCCTTGAACTCGACGCCAAAGTCATGACATAGAGCGCCACAGTTTTGTCTCTCCTGCGGTAGTCGTTCAATGTAGTTTTCTTTATCTTCTATTCTCCTTTAATATAACTGTCAATGTTTCATGAGTGTAGATATCTAGATATTGCACATCATTTTTCAATATCTGTGTATCCTTTTCCTTGCAAACTACAGTTAGCAGGCCCACATAGAAACTGTGCACTCAGAAATCTACCTAGATTTCCCTAGCAGAATTCATAAAGCTCTCCCACTGTGTGTTGACTTATTAAATATTTCAGTTAATTTGATAATGCTTTCAGTTTCCAGTAAGAGTAGCTCTATATACACAGTTTAAAAGTGTGGGGTAAGTAAGATTCAACCTAAAATTCAAAAAGAACATAATAAATTGTTCAAAAGTGACAGTAAAGGCATTTATAATGTTATTTAATGAATTTATATTTCAAATAAATACGTCAAAGAATCCTGAAAAACATGAATCATGGTTTTCAGAAACATATTGGGCAGCACAACTGTTTTCAACAGTGATAATAATAGTTTCTTGAGCACAAAATCAGCATATTAAAATGATTTCTGAAGGATCATGTGACACTGAAGACTAGAGTAATGGGGACTAAAAAAAAATAATCAGCTTTGCCATCACATTAGTTAATATTATTATAAAATAAATTTAAATAGAAAACCGTTACTTTACATAATATATATTTAAAAAAAGTTTCACACACTGCTTTTACTAGTGTTTTTGATTAAATAAATGCGCCTTGATGTGCATAGGAGACTTTTTTCAAAAATAAAAATCGTACAACCCCAAACATTTGAATGCTAATGCAAGTTTAAATAAGATTTAAACCAGACCATCAAATCAGCACAGAAAAGGTGCAAAAAAGTCTGTGGATTCTGTCTGGGGCTAAATATTATTTCATTTCAAATGAACTTTTCTAAAATTGCAAGTGTGAAGCTATGTTTTGGCAGCATGCAGGGATCATACAAAAACACTTTTGGAAGCATTCACCTTGGAGGGGTCCGAAGCTGTGATGATCCAGGTACAGTTGGCATTGTTGTCATATTGTACTGGGAAATTTGGGGAGGTGATGATGCCACTAGGGCCACGGAGCTGACCACCACACATAGGAGCTGAATGAAAAGAGACAAAGCATGTTGAAGCAAGTCATGTAGTTTGAATCTTCATAGAGAGAAAGAACATCTCATCTATGAAAGATCTGAGGGATATTTCTATAGAAGAATTATTTTTGGATTTGTTTGTTAAATATGTTCAGATGTAATACATTTTGGTACAGATGTGTTCCTCTCATGGGCAGAAACAAAACCATTATATAATGTAATGTTAAATATTTATAATAATTGTTTAAGATAGGATTTGGACTACAAGGTGGTTTCAAAGTGATTTTCAGCTACATTTTATGAAATGCCATTATCGTCAAATATAGAATTTTGATACAAAATAAATGTTTTCTATGAGTATTGTCTGCAGTATTGATTATTTCAGTTTTCACTTTAGTTTTATAATTTATAATTTTTATATTTTTATGCTAATTTTAGTCATTTTGTTATGGTCTTTTAATATTACTATTTTAGTTTAATTATTTAATTATATTTAAGTTTTAGTGTTAGCTATTTATTTCCAGTTAATCATTTTAGTGTTTCAACTTAAACTTATTTCAGTTGATTGCCAAGGCAACATTTCTAATTTCGTTTAGTTGAATTTTTTGTCAACTAATATTTATATTTTACTTCATTTCAGCTTTATTTCAATGAACAGAAATGTTTTAATAGTCTTAGTTTCAGTTAACAATAACAACCTTAGCAAGTAAAAAAGTATGAAATGTTTTATCCCATGTCTAAAGAACTAGTGATGGGCATTCCAATACCACAACATCAGTGTAAACCTAAAAAGAAAAGCAACAGGACTGCAGACACTTTAATCACTCCTACACAGACCACCGAACGTATCCCAATGTTGAGTTCAACAGTCAGACTCACAGGCCAAAACTGTGTTTTTTTTTTTCTCGTTTTTTTCTAGACATCACTTATCAAACTATACCCCATCCATACCACTTTCAAAGGCTGTGATTGGCTTATGGGCCTAAAAGGGTGATGAAATATAACAAAATCTTACATTATTAAAAAAGCACAAGTATGAAGGCTTAGCCCTCGGCTGCAGTCAATATGTTGCACTTGAATACTGTTAAAGTTACAAGAAATAATCTATCTTTGGTTGTTGGTTTTGATTGGACTGGCATGTGAACTGAATGTTCAATGACCTTACTGATGACTTTTTTGTGACTTTTCCATGAGTTAAGTCTTTTGCGACACTCTGTGGCCTCCAGGAGGACTTTAAATGCCTCCTTGAATGAAAGCACTCGCTGTCTAATGAGAAGGAAGGGCACAGCCAGCGTGTTTGCACTAAATGAATGTTTCTGCAGGTCTGGGACCAGCTGGAGCTTTTAATGAGCTATGTCTGAGGTGAGCTCCTTAGGGCCTCCCCTACCACACACACACAAAGTTTCCTCAAACACTTTAAGGTGGGCTGACATTAAAGAGCAAAAGTCTTTGGAAAGTTAATTAACATCAGGGCTGGTTGACCCCAATTTTCACCTTCACAACATAATGTGTGTTGTCTGCAGGTTTCTGCTTTAAAGTTTGGGTTTGCTAACAACACACATTAATTACTATTTTTATGGTCAATCATAATTATTGAGGTATAATAAACTCTCAAAAAGAGAACAATTACATTTTGGGTTTCTCCTCTCTCTAACAATCTGAACACATATGATAGTGATATGACAGAAAAAAAAAGAAAAGGAAAAAAAAAAAACTGAGAATGTTCTGGGAATGTTGAATAGTAACCATTACATTAATTACCATTACATCAAATTCCAAATTGTTATTAGATTGTCACACAATTATTCTGCAAAGTTGTGGAAAGGTAAGTTAATTGTTATAAATAATAAAACAAAAATAGCCATTAGTTAAAAATTCTATAGGTTCTTATTAGGTTGTCACACAAAATAACCTCTTGCAAAGTTCTGGAAATGTTAGTTTGTAGTTATACAAATTCTGGGACTGGTCCCAGGGAACTTAAATGTTAGTGTAATGTTTTACATTTACATTTACATTTATGCATTTGGCAGACGCTTTTATCCAAAGCGACTTACATTGCATTATCCTATACATTTGTATCCGAGTATGTTTTGAGTTTGCAGGGATTGAAACTCAAACTCAAAAATGAACCAATATACACTGAGATGAGCCAAAACATTATGGCCAGTCACAGGTGAAGCGAATATCCTTGATCATCTCCTAACAAGGCCACATATTAAGATATGGGTACATTAGATGGTAAGCAAACAATCATTTCTCCTAATCAGCATGTTGAATGCAGAAGAAATGGGCAAGAATACAGTTCTGAGTGACTTTGACAAGGGCCAATTTGTTATGGCAAGGTGACTGGGTCAGATTATATCTGAAACGGCAAGGCTTGTGGGTTGCTGCCGGTCAGCAGTGGTGAGAATTTACCAAAAAAAGGTCCAAGGAGGGACAAACCACAAACCGGCGACAGGGTGTTGGGCGCCCAAGGTCCATCGATCCATGAGGGCAATGAAGGCTATCCAGTCTGGTCCGAACCAACAGAAGGTCTATTGTGTTTACACAAAATTTTAAGATGGTTAATGGGAGGAATGTGTCAACACACAGTGCTTCGCAATCTGCTGCATATGGGGTTGCGTAGCCGGAGACCAATCAGAGAGCCTATGAAGAGCCCTGTCCACCATTGAAAGCACATGTCGGAACTGGACCTTGGAGCAGTGGAAGAAGGATGCCTGGTCCGATGAGACCCGTTTTCTTTTACATCACGTGGACGGCTGTGTACGTATGTGCCGTTTACCTTTTTACCATTTAAGTGATGACACCAGGATGCACTGTCGGAAGATGACAGCTGGAGGAGAGAGTGCGATGTTCTGGGCAATGCTCTGCTGGGAAACCCTTGGTCCAACCTTTTATGTGGACGTAAATTTTGGACGTAAACACTGTTGCAGGCCAGCTACAACCCTTCATAACAATAATGTTCCCTGGTGGAAGTGGCCTCTTTCAGCAGGATAATGCACACTGTCACACTGCACACATTGTTCAGGGATGATTTGAGGAACATGATAAAGAGTTCAAGGTGTTGGCCTGGCAACTTATCTCGCAACCTACAGGATTTGAAGGTTCTGCTACTAACTTCTTATGCCAGATACCACAGGACAACTTCAGGGGTCTTGTAGAGTCCATGCCTCAGTGGGTCGGCGCTGTTTTGGCAGCACACGGAAGATCAACAGTATATTAGGTAGGAGGTCATAACGGTTTGGCTCATCGTGTACTAATCATGCTATTAGTAGAAGATATCTATTAGCAGGGGCTCAGCTGTGAAACAGTCCAGATGAATTTAAGTTTTAAGGGCAGTGCTGCAAATAGATAATGACTTTAAGTTCCCCTTGTACAGGCTGAATTCGATCAGATTAGATTCAGGCCAACAGTTCCAAAACCCTGGATTTCTCAATGCACATTTCAAGAGTTGCAGATGTAAAGCCTATGGCAGACCATAATGAGGGAATGAAACTCTGGGGAGGTTACTTTGATTTCTGAAAATGGCAGGGATTCATTCCAAAGAGTTATTTTAAGCCACTGGAACTACAATCAACATTAAACAGCTCCTAAGACTTCAATTTTCTACAAACACAACTCGTTTTTCATGATATGTGGTGTTTTCAGATTCAATTAAGGTCTGAAAATTGATTTTATTTCTAAATATCCAATAAAAACACAATATATTTCTCATGATATGTGGTTTATATCAGGTTATATTAAGGTTTGAAGCTTTATTTTATTTATAAATATCCAATAAAAAGGACACAAATGTATTTTATAGATCTCTGGTGTGAGACCTAGATCCTTTAAAATCCTGCAAATCATGAAAAAATCCTTTCTACACATATAGAGAGAGAAAGCCTCAAGGACACACTATTATTATTGAGCGTTTTATGCTTGTATTTATGTATTTAACTACAATGATTTATGAATGCTTTTTCTGTGGCGCCATTACTAATTATTCTTATGATTCAGATTTTCCTGAAGCATGCAATTAAAATGGGCCGTTTTTGAATAATGGCCTGGCATTTAGAGTGTTAAATCAATGAAACAAGACAAATAATCATTCTCTACATTAGTTGTGAAAAGGAGCAAGTGATGAAGAAAAGGGTTCCGGGGAGCAATAGCTAAATATCAACCCTTTTCACATGAGTAATGGGGCTGATAAGGAAACTTGGTCCATCTGGTGATTCCGACAGTTTCCCAATTCCAGGTCCATTTTCCCCTCTTGCCACAAGCTCACAGTGATGTGCCAAAAACTGATCGTTAAATAATCAAAAACAAAGGCAACTGGTGCAATTCATCACAAAGCTGTCCAACTAACTTTCTCCCGAAGATTGTCAACCCTGAGGGGTCCACTGTGGCAAAGGCCACTGGTGGTGTTGGAGAAGGGATATGTAACTCTAATGAAAGACTAATAGTCCACAGCTGGCGGAGCAGCACAGGATAAATTAATCGATATGGAGGAGAAGGGAGAAGGTATAACCAAAGCATTATGTGTGTGACCATGTTGGTATAGAGCTACAGTAAGAGATGCTGTGCTAGCATCCGGTAGGACAGTCAGAATGTTCTGAATAATATATTAAAATGGAGTGTATTACTCAATATTACATCTCAACTAAATTAATTTTATCATAACAAAAGTAGATCATACCTATGTTTTTTTGTTTGTTTGTTTTTGTTTGTTTTGTTTGTTTTCCCCCCTTGGGTAATAAAAAGTCTGGTTTTTTTTTTCCATTTAAAGATTTAGATATAATATAAAATAAAAGTAAAGTAAAATTCATTATAATAATCATTGTACAAAGACACACTTTTTTGAATGGTTATTGTTGTAAGTCTGTTTATACAGTATATCAATAATAAAATAATTATTTTAAAGCTAAATTATAATAAATGATATATTTGAAATCAGATTTTCCGTGTTGTCTCAGAGATTTGGACCCCATTGTATATTCTCTAAAGGTACCATACCACTGACAGGCTTTAACTGCATGTAGTTAAGATGCATGGGGTTGGTACCAGAGAACTAAATGCCAGACTCGCACTTCAATTTACGGCCTAAGGCAAAGGTGGCAGCATGGTGGACAGCATCTCTCTGGGGATGTGACAGTTGCAGCAGGAATGAAGTCCTGGAGGCTGTCCTAGCCAATCAAAGTCAGAAATTAAGTAAGGCTCAATAAAGTAATTAATCGGAGCCTGGTGAGGCTAAATAAGCTGATTACTGGCTGAGCGATACCATCTCTTCCTACTTAGGAAATCTGCTTTAGAGATCTGTTGTCATCCTATCCATTTCCTCTCTCTCATCTCTCGCTTTTTTTCCTCATTGTCCTCTTTCATTGTCAGGTCATTAATCAAGGCCCTTTAACTCTGCCGAGATACACTAAGATAATACAACTATTTATTAAACAAATGGGCTTAAATCTGCTGTGATAAATATGTTTGTTGTAAATGTGGCATGAGACTTTATTAAGGCACATGGATGAGGTAAATTTGTTCATTTAACACAAAGGTTCCAGTTTGTTTTGACAGTGTAGTGGACAGCAGGAAATAAGCAATGCTAAATGTAATTTAATGTAATTTAGCAGATGCTTCCAAAGTGACATACCTCTGCAGATAGGCCGGTCATCGCTCCAGCCAACATAACTGTCTGTAACTCGCAGGCAGGTGATGCTTTTAGACCCCTGAAGTTCGTATCCTTCATCACAAGAAAAGTGCACAGTAGCACCCCGCCTGCAAGAAGAAACTGATTATTATTTTGAAAGAATATCAACCCATACATCTATAAATTCTACATTATGGACATTCTGTAAAGTCAGCCGGTCATTATGACAAAATAAATCCTAACAGGGTAATCAGGCCCCTGATGTGGAAGTTTATTTTTTGATAACGATTAGCCGCCGCACATTATCCTACTTATTACACAGCTACTTAGCAAATAAATAAATAAATGAACATTAAATATTGATATTGAATTTATTGTATTTTGTGAGAAAGAAAGTGACTGCAGAGTCCTACAAAAGACATGCAACTAGCACAGGAGATTGGAGGCCAGGGATAAAGATCAATTATGCAGTTTAGCAGTCATTGTACACACATTTTTGGCTGCAGCATGGTGCGTTTGATGAATTAGATTAATTACATTACATATTAGGGCTGTCCCCGACTAAAGATTCTTCTAGTCAACTAGTAGTCGTTAATTTAAGCAATTAGTCAAATAGTCGCACGTTTATGATAATAATATAATTACATAAATATAATATACTATACCATAATAATGAGCCTTTAAAATATAGTGCTGAAGCACATGCATAAAGCTTGCCGCAGCGACACTGGCAAAAGTAAATATTATGAATATGACAGAAAAAAAAATAAAAAAAAACAGATAGGAGACTGTCTGAACATTTAAATAATTTAATAATAAACTAGTGTTTTCGGAGTCAATGTCGGCCGTCAAGATAAAGTTGACAACGCTCATCTCTGCAGTATAGTGCATGTGTCGGAAAGGCACGTTAAGTTAAATGTTAATGTTAATGCACGTTAATGTTGCTGTACTAATTTAGTTTCCACGCTCCACACAAACACTTGGATATGCGCCTAATAATAGTGCACATTTATCTAGGTTTACAGTACATTTATTTGAGTGGCCATCTAAAGTGGTAACATTAAGCTACTACTAACATGTTTTAAATGATAAGTCATGTTTGATGTCAATGAATGAAAGATGAACGTTTGGATTTCCTGCCAGATATAATTACTACATGGACATACCCCCCTGCGACTAACCGACTAATTAAAATTAGGTTGACTAAGCCTCTTTTTGTTGACTAACGTTTAGTCGACTATTAGAGGGCAGCCCGATTACATACAGTCCAATCAAAATGTATTAAGACACCTTGAACATTTCATTCATTAATAGTTTATTCACTATAGTTTTAAAAAATGGTAATAAAATATGACAAGATCTCAGAGTTAAACTGTCAGAAAAAAATTATCTTAATTATGTCAGATAACACTTAAGCAAAACATGGTCAGGTCAAAGTGTCTGAATAATTTTTGGTTCCAAATTTGTATACATTTTACTGGTAGTCCACTGTATGAAGAATATTTGGGTATAATATGTCACAGTTTACTTTATTTTCCTATCCTCACTAACATAAATGAACTATAATGTCCTGCACCCACTAGTATAAATATATATTAAAAACATAAAAAATGTCTGTATAATTTTTGGTTTGACTGTATATAACCCTAATAAATCTAATAAGTCTAATAAGCCTTATAAGTCTACAACTTACCCTTTGGAAAAGAAAGAAAGGAGAACAATATCATCTTCTATTATTTCCCTAGATTATTTTCCAACTGCGCAAAGTGCTGATGTCAGGCGACTCAAGCCCTTCACAGCAGTTCCCAACCTCTCACATGTGAGCTGGTATCTGTTCATGGCTAAATCAAATAGCATGTCAGCATAAATACCCCCTCTCTCCACCCGGCAGCAGTGGTCCTGTCTGATCTTGGTAATGGACAGCCTTTAGGAAACTGTGATGTGCGCATCCAGATGCATCACTGTGCCGCTTCCATTACCTAGCCACTGATGAAGGGGTACTCAGGTAGCCGGAGCTAAGAACATTCCAGTAAAAAAGTTCGATTGTCTTTCACTTCCCCGCTGCGATTGCCCTGAGAGCTAGTGAGTGTAAAACGGATTGTCCCCATTTGTCTGTGTTAGAATCCTCTAGGGCGCTGCCATTCACCCTGCGGGGGGACGCTGACAGCCTAACTTGCACCGCAGGCCTCTCTGTAGCAGCACTGTGCCTGGAAATGACACTACTATAGCTCTGTCCCCACTCAATTAAATAGGTCCGGACCTCTGTCTCATTTTCAATCTCCTTGCCTCTCTGTTCTCTTTTCCGATCATAAATGATGGTTCACATTTCACTTGGTTTCTTTCCCGGATCATTTCTACCGTTTTTAAGTCTCCTTCATTTATGTCTTAATATATTGAATGAAGCGCTAAACTTACAATGTTTCAAGAATGACATCTTATTACCTTGTTTTCTGTTATCAGAATATCACAATTAAGTGAATAAATTGGTGAATGTTAAATAATTTAACTTCTTTCCATTTCCCAACGTCTCACATATTCCAAGTGTTTTTCATCATCTCTAACATGTTGTCTTAGAAATATCGTTTAATTTCAATCAACTTCCTACCTTTGGGGGCCCACAGCCCATGTTTATGCTGATCAAATATCCCCCCTGAGCTTCGAGAATTAAAAGGCCAATGAGAAATTAAACAGGCGCCCACCTCCTGCATCTCTTGCTATTCATCATCCTGGCATTACAAACACTAAATTAACTCCACACCTTCTTCCTCTGTGTCCTCTCAGTGGACTATTTTAATAAGTAATCCATAAACTCATTTCTCACCTGAAATCAGAGCCTTTTCTTTTGCCCCTCTCTGGGATTCCTGGATCTGGACACATGTTGTGTCCTTGTGCCACCCCCATCTGAGATACTGCAAAAGACAAGAAAGGTGAAAAAAGTTGGTAAATAGTAGGAAAAGGTACAATGCCCTCCTCCCCCACCTTTCATTTTCCTTTTGACCATGTCATCAAATATCAAGACACGCATAGAATGATTATACTTTTATTAATTTAATTTAATATACTAAATTGCAGCCTTTACTGATCTGATCACACTAAGCCATGTAGAGATTTCAGTTTTATTTAGATTATGTACAGCCCTATTTAATTAATTTTATATTTTATGATTTAATTAAATATTACATAAATTCAAAAAACTCACAAACTCCCTGTAGTTCCATCACAATCCTCTGTACAAGATGCACACCCTCAAAATTTGCCCCCAGCGACATGTTGCTGGTGTTTTTAATATTTAATTTTATTATAATTAAGTCATGGAGTTATTCTATGAATTAGATGTACATTTCAAACACTTGTATTATTCATCATAACCCAATTGAAACAAACTGAGTGGAATCATTCAATCTGCATTCAGTTTATTGCTATTATAACATCCCATTCAATTAAAAATATAGGCCTATAGATAATTCATATAATTACAAAGTGTAGCTCAGATTGAGATATTTAAATGGGTAAGTTGATTTATCATTATTTAACTTTTTTTTTTTTAAATCCATACATTTAAATAAAATATTTTATTTAGTATTTTATAGTCATGAGATTATTTTAAACATTTAAAAAAGTAATACAACTATTAAACATTAGATTATTATTATTATTATTTTTTTTTTTTTACTAATGATTCTAAAACAGGACCTATTATGTTCTTTTACAAAGTCTTGATTTTGTTTTTGGGGTCTACTAGAATAGGTTTTCAGGCTTGAATGCTCAAAAAACAAGTTTTTTCAGATGTTTCACAATGTTGCAGCATCTTTCTTCTCAGTCTGTCAGTATTGCTCTGTTTAATTCCTGTCTTTATGAAACACCTTCTTACAAAAAGCACAATGTGCTCTTATTGGTCAGCTGGATCAGTGTGTTGTGATTGGTCAACTGCTTCTTGCTTGTTTCAGAAATGTCACACCCTATAACATAAGTGCGAGCTTCAATACACTACTAACGCAACTCAAGCAGGCCTCAGCCCCTTTACTTTGAGCATGCCTTGGCTGGAAATTATTTAAATGAGGAATATTGTGGCATGTACATTCCCGGAAGCAAACTCAAGACTACAATGGAGTCATTTTAGGGAGTTCAGTATCAATAAGAGTGCTTGATTGATACAGAGAATAACTCCCTTTAAAGTGGACTTTGTACTTTGTAACTTTGCAGACTTTTTTCATATTCAAACAGCAACATTACACACTAAGCACAATTGGTCCTTAACGACAAGTTGACAACAAGGATAAGTTTACTCCAAAAGGCTTTTTGACCCAGGTAGGAGGTCATCCAACCTCAGTAGTGGGGCAAGATGCCCCTCTTTCATGATTTTCACTTTTGTGTGATAAGAACTAAACTAGCAAATGCTTCCATCTATGTCCCTTAATAATATACTGAAAGATGCAACATCATCCTGTACTTGCTGAGCTCAATAAATGCACACTGTTCTTAAGGGTCACTTTCTCCCATCTTACCCTACTATTTTTGTTGGTAGAGAGAAAAAAAGAATTGAAAGAACTGGTCAAATTTTGTCTAAAATGTAAGGTTCTCAATATTAATATCTGGTGTACTGAACTGTTGCTTAAAATCAGTATCACACTTGCAATTATGCAGTTGGTCTGAACATCAGCGTGAATTTACCTTGTAAAGAGAGCAAGGCCATCTGTAAATGTATTCGGCTGTCTACACAGCCTGCCCAGGTTTATTGAATGAACAAAAGAATCAATCAGTCCTCTCAAGAATGCCAAGATATTTTCAGACATCATTATGCGAGTACAAAATTTTCCTTGGCATCACACAAGCTGAAGTCATCCAGCCCTGCAGGAAGTGGAAATGACACGCGGGGTCAAAGAGGTTGGCCGTAGCCTCGGTTTCTGCAATAGGTGGCTAGGAGGCAGGAGAGGATAGTGGAGGGAAAACCTGAAGTGACACATGTTGATTGGCCGAGGCGCGCCTGGGTGCCGGCCCTCATGCATATTGATGTGGGACAAAAGGCCAAGCTTGTCAGCGCTGCCGTTGAGACACTGCCGGCCACGGTGACGGTATTGAGATCCCAGATGACACCCTCAATGGGCACATGCTCACACGGGCAGGCTGACATTTTCTCACAATGATGCAGAGGTAATAGAAATGTAAATAAAGACGCCATAACAGAAGAAAGCAGGCTGAAGAAGACTCTCAGCACACAGAGCAATTACCCCAGCCCTCGATAAGCTTTTTCTTTCTCTGTTTGCCAACAATGGAAGCGGTAACTTATTTTCCCTCCCCTCTGGCCTTAGGGAGAAAAATAGCTCCATTTATCTCCAATTGACATAGCGTAGAATAAAGATAACGATAATGTTCAAGGTGGTGTGCTCGTGCCGAGCGTGAGGACACGCTGCAAGTGTGGAACTGCTTTCATCAACTCGTGGACAATGGAATTTGCACACTGACAATGCTTAAAAACCCAGAAAATTCATCTGGAAAAAGTAAGAACGTTTTGGCCTTAAATTATAATATATTGTAAGGTTTCAGAATTCAGAGTTGTGAATGTTACATTTCAGTTCACTAACGCTTGATATAAACAACATACAGTAAATAGGACACATTCCTCAATCAACATTCTTATTAAATATTTTTTTTTAAATATTTTTGAAAAAAGTCTCATGCTTACAAAAGCTGGATTTTTTTGTATAAAAAAATAAAATAAAAATAAAAACAATAATGTTCTGAAATATTATTACAGTTTGAAACAATTATCTTCTCTTATAATGTATTTTAAAAAGCAATGTAGTATTCCTGTGAAAGCAATATATATATATATATATATAGCTTTAATTTTGCTGAAATTAAAGTATATACCTATAATTTTCAGCAAAATTTATGTTGTACATACTGTTACCATTAAATATAATTATTCATAAATTGAGATTTTGCGCTGTGTTGCTTGGCAATGCCAAGGTCATAGGTTCAAATGCAAGTTGCTTTGGATAAAAGCATCTGCCAAGTGCATGAATGTAAACGCAATGTGGATTTACGAAAATGTCATAAAGAGGTTGACTTACAAACTGATATCTTGCTGTGGTTGTCTTTACTTGGCAGCATCTTCACCCCTCTGGACTTCAGCTCTGTCATCTTCTTCACTGAAAGTCAAAAGCAATATAACATTTTATTTGAGAGCAGGAAGGATAAGGAAAAGAGGAAAAAAATATATAATTATAGACCAGATGCTTGCTAGGCATTACAAATCATGAACCGCATTGTAATTACAATTACAGTCTTTCAAAGAAGCTGTCATTCTTGTGCAAAAAAGCCTATTGTGTTTGAACAATGCTCAGCATGTTTGTTGAAAAAGCAACAAAATAATGCAAGCGCGCATTCGTACGCACACACACATGCAGTCATTGTTTTTATTTTACAGCACAAGGCTTCAGCACTTAAATGCTCTCGAAAGACAATCAGCATTTGGGTAAGCATTTGTAATGGAGATGTTTACCATTAGCAACCAGCTGTTTTAGCAAAACCAAATAGTAACAAATCATTTAGCATATTGATTAAATTATATTTGCAACTACCTTAAATGTGAAGTGTGTCATTCCTGTTTCTTTCTTTCTTTCTTTTAATAGTTTTCTTTCTTTGTGGTTTCTAGTTTTCTTACTGTCATGTTTCTATGTTTCTAGTTTTGGTTTGTTTGATCAAAGTGCCAAAGTGACCCATATCCGATACACTATACACGTGGCTATACAACCCAAGGTAGACATATTGACCCGGAAAAGCTTAGGCCGAAGTAAAAACGGTGCGATTTGCAATGGATGCAGACAAAAAGATTATACAAGCTTTTGCTTTCTGCACCATCTTTAAAAGTTAAGAAAAACACTGGTCTCTTAAGGTGGAGAAAAAAGAGTTTAGCCTTTGTTGCAGCCTGGGTGAATGTAGCAATGATCGCTGCTGTAATCGCTGTGAGTTGGCGTCATGTCGCTTTTTCAATGACATACGTCTTGCATTGACAGGGGGAAATCCAATCTGTCTGCTTCTATGGTCTGCTTACATGGCAGATGCAAATGCACATATTCAATTCATATCAGATTTATTTCCACATATGAATGAGGCCTGAAACCGATCTGAGAATATCAGAATCCATGTGCTATTTTCCTGCATGCTTACACATTCGTGGGTCATATCCTATCTTTGCCACATGGGAGGAAAAAAATCGGAATCGTGTCACTTGAACCGTGTAATGTAAAAGCGGCCTTAGTGGCCCTTTATGTCAGAACTCGGCTAAGTTATAATTTACATACAGCTGACGCAACCAGCCCCAGATCTGCAGAATATACGCATTGTGCTGTACGACATAAAACAAATCAACTCACAAACATTGAAAACTGTCTTAAATTTTTAAGTCAAAGTGATGAAACCTGCAACAAGTTCTATTTAAGAAGAAATTAAATAGATGGACACCAAAGATGTTGTTAAAGATATAACCTTTTTTTTTGAACATCTCTCTCTCTCTCTCTCTCTAAAATCACTTTGGAGTTGGAAAAAGATTGCGATGAAGCTAAGTAGCTTGTTATGAAAAGAGTGTCTTCCTATTGGATGTTACTCATTGTGGAGCATTTCACTAAAGGTTAGAGAGAGGAAGGGAGGTAAAATAAAAGGGGAGAGGTCAGTGGAAAATCTAATTAAGAGCTTAGCTCTCCTTTCTACTCTAAAAGTATTTATTTATCAAACTCCAGTCCTGTAATCCCATCCCATCGCTCTGATCTGCTTATAGAGGAGGTGAAATTCCTGCAGATTCCGTCTTTGTTTCCTGTAGCTGAGCTGACTAATCCCGTTCCTCTGCTCATCTCCTTTGAGTGGTGACCTTTGAACTTGAGAGTGTGATGAGAGTGCCGCCAGTAGCACAGCTGGTGTGTGTGTGTGTGTGTCTATGTGTCAGGTGTTGGGGGTATTCATGACCTTTAACTGACTTAATAACACTTAACCAAGATGATTCAAATTATTTGACTTTAATTCTAACTGCAGGCAGGGGAAATCTCTGCAGGGTGCATGACGACTACAGATAGCAAACAGTTGCAGTGAATCTACAGTGAATCTCTTTTTTTAGGTTTTCTGCACTGGTTGTTGGGGGGATTCTTTAAAATGGATTTAAATCTAAAATTATTTATTTTTTGCTCCAAAACAATCACAAAATTCGCATTTAGGAGATATAAGCATTCCAAACTTACAGTCTCTCACTTCCCTAAAATGGATCACAGATTTTCATAACATCACTGTGCACTTTAGCTTCTCATCAGATCTTCTGTCCAATCAAATGTTCTCTAGAATCTAAAGTGTCCCGGCCCCTACATTATAAATAGACACTGAAGCTGTGGGTAAAATATGTCACTTGTTCACACATTTACCAATATCTACATGATGAATGGCACATAGTGCACTATATAGGGGATAGGGATTGATTAAGACAGTGTACAGTAAATATGCTTTCCACTGAGGTGAAATTAAGTCTGGTTTCACGTTAGTGTCACGCGAACCACAGCGTGCACAGTCTGCTCTGGTCCAGAGACACGACAGCACAGAGCAGATCATATCCGCGAGTAGGGATGGGTATCGTTTACATTTTATCGATACCAATACCGATACTGCTTATCAATAACGGTACTTATCGATGCTGTTATTGATACTACTCTCTATTATTTGGTGCAAAAAGACATGATGTGAAAAGATGTTGAAAATTTTAAGTTATTTTATTACTGCTGAACTTTAGTACTGCAGTTTACAAATGCCTCTAAGCAAACAGAAAAAGGAACATAAACAACATTTTTAAAATTAAAAGGCCCTTCAAAGAGAGAGAAAGAGAGAGATTTCCTCAGCATACCTTTATAAAATACCAAAAACAACTAGCCTAACTAATGTAAATTTCACGCATTATTAAAGACAAGTAAAACACTCAGTAATTAAAAAAGGACAAAAAATAACCAAATCAAAACAAATAAATACAACTGAACAAAGATATGATTGAAATAAACAGTGTTTTAAGATATTCAGGTATTCAGGAACAGAAACTGTAATCAAATGTAAAATAACCCTGCACTTTATAAATAAAATATACATTACAATTATAGTTACAAAAGTTACTCAGTCAAGAACGAGTGAATTTATCTAAACTAAATTTTAACTAAACTGTGATATAAACTAAACGCTATTGGCAATTTTTTTTTTTAAGGGGAGGAGCTGTTCAATATGTCCCGCCCTGAAATTATGTCAACACATCGAATAATGCTGCGCGTTCCAAGGCACTTCAGTGGGCCTTTAACAGAACATGAGGGAAAAGAGCTGAAAGATCTATTGGTATCAAAAAAATTATGTTTTATAATCATACAATATTATATAAATAAATTATATGTAAGGCATGAAATATATAAAATAATATCTACTTCTACCTTTTCTTTAGACAACATTCATTTAAAACTAACTTAATCTGAAATTAAAATGAGGAAACAAACAGCCCTGCATATTTCTAACCTTTCGCTTTCTCTGTCTCTCCCCTTTCAGTTTGTTTCTCTCTTTTTCCAGATGTTTTTGACAGCTAGGACCACTGAGCTGTTTCTCGGTCTTGTTACATAGACTTACACAAGTAAAGGCACCAGTCCCACGACAGCCCATCTCTTACCTTGATACTGAGCACTGAAGCCTCTCAGTTTGTGGTTTCCATCGGATGTGAAGTGGAGTCTCAGCCAGTTCTTGCTGCTGATGATGGGCGATGGCAGGTTTGGACCAGTAAACCTGTAATATTTGAAGAGAAGACAGGATTTATCGAGTGTAGTACACTTACTTCTTACTTTCTATGTGGAACACTGAAAAAACGTCAGTTTTACTTTAAAATTCTAGAGGTTTCTCTTTCCCATGCAATTACAAACAAGTAAGGCTTTCAAGCTTCAACAAAGATGCAGAAGCACCATAAAAGTGGTCCGTGTGACTCATGCGCTATATTTCAAGTATGATGAACAGAACAACCTGTAGGTCCTTTTCCGAAGCTTGAAAGCTTGAGGCCCAATTAATTATAATCACATCTAGTGACCATCACAGTGCTCAGAACTTCTCCTTTAGTGTTTTTCAGAAGGAGTCATAAGGATTTGAAACAATAAGAGTGAGTAAATGATGACAGAATTTCATTTCTGAGTAAACTATTGCTTTAACCTAGAGAAGAGAAAAGAAAAACATTTCAAGTACAAGCATTTTTCACAAACACATGGAGTCAAACAATTTAATACTAGACACCCTTTCAAAGCTATCAGCCTGTGCAATCTTCTACAAGTGAAAAAGATTTTTATAAAATAAAAATAATAATATAAAGAATGAAAATTATATATATATATATATATATATTTAAAACTGTATATTACATAATAGTATTATATAATATAGTGTAATTACAATATATATATACAGTATAGTCCAAAAGTTTGGAACCACTAAGATTTTTAATGTTTTTAAAAGAAGTTTCATCTGCTCACCAAGGCTACATTTATTTAATTAAAAATACAGTAAAAACAGTAATATTGTGAAATATTATTACAATTTAAAATAACAGTTTTCTATTTGAATATATTTGACAAAGTAATTTATTCCTGTGATGCAAAGCTGAATTTTCAGCATCATTACTCCAGTCTTCAGTGTCACATGATCCTTCAGAAATCATTCTAATATGCTGATCTGCTGCTCAAGAAACATTTAATGTGTACAATTGTACAAAATATTTGTGTACAATATTTTTTTTCAGGATTATTTGATGAATAGAAAGTTCAAAAGAACAGTGTTTATCTGAAATCTAATCTTTTGTAACATTATAAATGTCTTTACTGCCACTTTTGATTGATTTAATGCATCCCTGCTGAATAAAAGTATTCATTTCTTTAATTTCTTTTCAAAAAAATAAAAATAAAAATTCTTACTGACTCCAAACTTTTGAACGGTAGTGTATAATGCTACAGAAGCTTTGTATTTCAGATAAATGCTGTTCTTTTGAACTTTCTATTCATCAAGGAATCCTGAAAAAAAAAGTACACAACTGTTTTCAACATTGAAAATAATCATAAATGTTTATTGAGCAGCAAATCAGCATATTAGAATTTTTTCTGAAGGATCATGTGACACTGAAGACTGGAGTAACGATGCTGAAAATTCAGCTTTGCATCACAGGAATAAATTACTTTGTCAAATATATTTAAATAGAAAACTGTTATTTTAAATTGTAATAATATTTCACAATATTACTGTTTTTTACTGTATTTTTAATTAAATAAATGTAGCCTTGGTGAGCAGACGAAACTTCTTTTAAAAACATTAAAAATCTTAGTGGTTCCAAACTTTTGGACTGTACTGTATATATATATATATATTTTTTTTTTTTACGATTAGCCCAATAGCAACCCACCTTCCCTAAGCTTAGATGTACAAGTGCTCAGGTCTTGGGATTGTCAGAATTAGTGTTAATTACTCAGATAACACAGGCACAGTAGGACAGCTTCTTTATTTTAGTGAGCATTAATCGCATAAGCTGAGAAGGAAACAGAAAGTTGTCTGACAAGAAAAACGTAAGCTCATCCTTGTAGTATTTACCAAATGTCAGATTTGGCTCAACAAGCCCTACAAGCACAAAGAAAGACAGACCTAGCGAAGAAGGGAAAAAGAAACAGACGAGTGAGGAGGTATGAATAGTTTACAAGAGCTTAGTCTACGTTCCCTATTTATTGCACATCTGATGCAATGAAGTATTTTTAACTTCTTCTCCAGCTCAGACCGACCAAGGCCACCAGCGGTGACGGAAGGGGATAAAAATGGGTCTGAGTCACTAACACTATAACTCTTTTTGCAAATGAAATCATTAACATTTAAATGACTACACGGAATATGTGCGTCTGTTTCTTATGTCATAATGGCTTACTTACTTCTCTTTCTGTGGAGGAGCCTCTGACCAGTGATTTTCTTAGCTTTTAATATATTTTACTTGCAAACCATCAAAGTCACAAAACAATTATCTGGAAATTATTTGGCAAGGAAAATAAGACCCACAGAGGAAGATCCAGATCGTGATTAGACGTAAAACAGTTTTCAGTGAATTGCCTACATTAGCTAATAGACGTCATGGCTCCATGTCAGGAACATATGCTAGAAAAGTCATTTTGTGATGGTTACATATGTGGCACATTACAGTAACTTGTCACTTCACTTCTTTTTAATGACCAGTCTTGTTAGTGAAGCTAATTGGACTTCTTGGAGTCGCCACTGCTCGGAGTAACCCATAGATTGCAGTTCTGAGAGCTCTCGCTGTTTAAAAACAGTTCAAAAGACATATCAATTATCAGCATTTGTAACATTTATGGACAATGGTCTATATAGTGAACGTTAACATAGGTAAACAAAGTGACGTGGGGCCCGTACAGGTTAACGTACAAAAACAAAATTTGCTAAAAATTCAGTCATTAAAATTACTCTAGAAAACATGGTCAAAAAAGCATAAAATTCTAAAATTCTCATCATACACTGTATGATGCAATATTTAAATGTGGTTTTAACTCTGCAGTGTGTACATACTGACTGATTCACATTTGATGATTCTAGTAATACCACACAAATACGTCAAGATACCACCCTAAACCACTTTATTTACCCATAATAGCAAAGATTCTGAAAGCCGCAAGAGCTTTTTCATTACTGCTGAGCCAAATTGAGCCACATTGTGTTTCTTTTCAAGTATATCTCACTTGAAAATGCCATCCTTCTGACAGCCCGAGTACGTACTTTGCCTGTTTTTCATTCTCCCGCACAACAATAATAGTGGTCAAGCAAACACAGTGAGTCTAATCAGAGTGAATGAGTTCTCTCACAGTGTTGTAGCGAGAGTATATTCCCTCGAATGTCAGGCGTGTGGACCTGTTGTAGTGTCAAAGCTTGAAGCCCAAGGGTGTAATCATGGAGAATGAAGTGTACGACAGCGCTACTGATGCACCGGTGCCTGTCATAATGCTGTGATGCTAAAACAGCAGGGAATCACATAGTCCTATTTTAACACACATTAGCGCAGTTGGGGCTCATTAACTGAAACAGGCCCAGTGCTCTCATGGGATGCAGGAACAAGACTGACAGAACATCTCCGTTAGGCATCTAGGGGATCGGCAAACTCGCTCTTCTAGGCCTGTTCGGCTCCACTATACTGGAACTTCCAAGAGCAGAACATAGTACCATTACTTTGATGGGTGGATTTACAGCTATGGTCATCTACTTGATAAGAATCTCCATCTTGAACACACAACAATATACACTATAAACCTTTAAAGACCTAAAATGATACAAAGTCTGCAAACAACAACAATAAAAACTAGAAGATAAAGTTTGTAAAAAAAACTTTGATGTTGGCTTGAGAAAGCCCAGACCTTGAACCGGGACTTGAACTTTGGTCGCCTTGTGTAAAGCTGCAGCATATGTATTATTATACCACCTATGGATCGACATCTATGGGTTGTAACATTTCTTACAGATTTCTGCTCGTTCTAATCAGATACAGATAAATTAGCACAGTACGATTACATTTATTTGAATGCATTAATGAGATGGCGATTGCGTGTGTGAATTAGTCTACCTGTCTGTGTAGCGTCTCTCTATTAATAGGGAAGCTGTGGGTTGTAGTTACTTCAAAAGCAAAAAAGAAACATATGCTAAAATAAGTTATTGATTTCATGTATTTTTGTGACCCATGCTATTTTGCATTTTAATAAATACGCTTATTATTACAGCAAAATTATGCATACAAGTTAAAGTTCACAATAAGCAAAGTACAAGCAATAGCACAAATAAATCAGGTTTCAGGTTTGTAGGTGTTCATGTACAGTAATTGAATAATCAAATGTAATGAATTGTCAAATAACATTGCATTGTCTTTATTAAATATATAGTAGTCAACCTTTGAAGTGGATCAAAAAACCACTTCAAATGTTGACTACTGTAGATGGATCCTTGTCAAAGCTACAAAAGTAATTCAGTCAAAAGCAGTGAGTGATTTTATGTTTGTTTGTTTTTGTTGGAGTAACATTAAAGACAGACAGCAGATGGTAAATGCCGTCGCTTTAGGGGTATAACCCCGACATCCTGGCTATATACAGTGCCCTCCACAATTATTGGCACCCTTAGTAATTATGAGCAAAGGCGGCTGTGAAAATAAATTTGCATTGTTTATCCTTTTGATCTTTCATTCAAAAAAATTCACAAAATTATAACCTATTATTGAAGTAAAAGAATTGAAAGTGGGGGGAAAATCACATTATGAAATAAATGTTTTTTTTCCAAAACACGTTGGCCACAATTATTGGCACCCTTTTATTCAAAACTTTTTGCAACCTCCTTTTGCCAAGATAACAGCTCTGAGTCATCTTCTATAATGCCTGATGAGTTTGGAGAACACCTGACAAGAGATCAGAGACCATTCCTTCATGCAGAATCTCTCCAGATCCTTCAGATTCCCAGCTCCATGTTGGTGCTTTTTCTCTTCAGTTCACTCTACTCATTTTCTTTAGGGTTCAGGTCAGGGGACTGGGATGGCCATGGCAGAAGCTTCATGTTGTGCTCAGTGACACATTTTTGCGTTGGTTTTGATGTTTGTTTTGGATCATTGTCCTGATGGAAGATCCAACCAAGGCCCATTATTGGATTTCTAGCAGAAGGTCAGGTTTTGATTTTTTATCTGTCGGTATTTGCTAGAATCCAAGATACCATGTATCTGAACAAGATGTCCAGGACCTCCAGCAGAAAAATAGGCCCACAACATTAAAGATCCAGCATTATATTTAACTGTGGGCATGGGGTACTTTTTATCCATGTGTGCACCAAACCCATCTGGTGGGTTTGCTGCCAAAAAGCGCTTTTTTTAGTTTCATCTGACCATAGAAGCCAGTCCCATTTGAAGTTCCGGTCGTGTCTGACAACTGAGTATGCTGGAGATTGTTTCTGGATGAGAGCAGAGTTTTTTTCATGAAAACCTCCCGAACAACTTGTGGGGATGTAGGTTCTGTTTGATAATTTTTTTTATGCTTTCTGAAACTCAAGACTCAACCAATTTCCTCAATTCTCCAGCTGTGATCCTTGGAGAATCTTTGGCCACTCAAACTTTCCTCCTCACCACACATTAGGACAATTTAGACACACTTCCTCTTCCAGGCAGACTTGTAACATCTTTAGTTAATTGGAACTTCTTAATTATTGCCCTGATAGTGGAAATGGGGATTTTCAATGCATTAGCTTTTTTCTTATAGCCATTTTCTATTTTGTGAAGCTCAACAATCTTTTGCTGCACATCAGAACTATATTCTTTGGTTTTTCTCATTGTGATGAATGATTAAGGGAATTTGGCCTTTGTGTTTCCTCGTGTTTATACTCCTGTGGAACACGAAGTTATGACTGGACAATTTAATT
The DNA here is from genome assembly GCA_003731715.1 of Anabarilius grahami. Taxonomy (NCBI): domain Eukaryota; kingdom Metazoa; phylum Chordata; class Actinopteri; order Cypriniformes; family Xenocyprididae; genus Anabarilius; species Anabarilius grahami. The sequence goes on from RJVU01057109.1 coordinate 10,748,088, forward strand.
CTCCTAGTCACCCTGGTGTGCTAAAAAATTTAAATATGAATGGGAATATACTTCAGAGATATTTTACTCATAAGAATTTCTAGGGGTGCCAATAATTGTGGCCAACATGTATTGGAGAAAAACAATTATTTTATAATGTGAGTTTCCCCCCACTTTCAATTGTTTTACTTCGATGAAAGGTTATAATTTTGTGAATTTTTTGAATGAAAGATCAAAAGGATAAACAATGCAGATTTATTTTCACAGCTGCCTTTGCTTATATTTACTAAGGGTGCCAATAATTGAGGAGGGCACTGTAAATGTAACAAATTATTATTATTATTATTTAAGACATAATGCACGAATCCAATGATACACAGCCGTTTGTATAACAATATGTTGGCTTTCTCAAGCCAACATAATAATACCACCTTACATCTAAACCACAATATATGCTGGTGACAGGTGTAACCCAATTCCTGACTAAACTTTGTGTCCCTACAACAGTTCACAGTTAAACCGTGACACCCCATGTAATGTTAAAACCATCTTCACAATAACCGATAGGCATGGAGATGGTGAGAACAAGATTAATGCCTTCCACAGAATCAATCACCCACAGGTCCGCCTTTACTGAAATTAGTTTTCATCCTCTCAAGCACATTATTTATTTATTTTATTTATTATTATGTCCCCCCCATTCTCTAGCCCCTTTTTCCTTTGAGGCCTGCCAGAATAATGGAAGTGGCGTTGAGTTCAGACTACTTGTCACATGACATTAGACTTGATTTACGATGGCAACCAACGGACAGATTAAGTGAGTCTCGGAGCAGATTGCATCTTTTATTGCACTATTGCCAGCTTTTGTTCTCGCACTAGAACAGGTGGACAGACATGGGTCACATCGAGCTTCTGTTTTCACACTTTGGGATGGATTCACATCTTTACATTATTTATCTAGAATTCATTACTTTTCTCATTCACTCACTTTCTGAGAGCAAGATCTTAAGATATTTCCCACAATAAAAATAGTTTAGTGTTGTTTGAACAGTGGCTTTCGCTGTATGAAACTATGATTTGTAAGACAGCTGTAAAAGCTTTGTTCAAATATTGAATATACTCTTCATTATCATCTTTTAAAATGAGTGTGTCGACTGATCCTTTGCCGAGGGTGTTCTCAACCACAGGAAAAGGATCTTTTTAATAATTATGTCCAATTAAACCAAAGCCAAGAAAAAAACATGTCAAAATGTTTAAATCTTGCCCGATTTTACTAAAACAAACACAATTCTCACAAAGTAAAGCTCCGCTGCAGATGTTGAGAAAAAGATTGTGAGTATGCTGTGAAAATCAATTCTTATTATGAAATATATTGCAGCAATGTGCCAAATGCTGGCATCTAAATATCATGACACTCAACTAACTAATCATTGTATGTAAATGAACAAATCCTCTTGACATTGCTAAGTGTGATAAAATCAACAACAGAAATGGGAATAAGAATTGGGCAAATGTGACAATTACATAAATATTTATTTGCAGTTCAGGACCATTTGAATTTAAAAAATACATCAATCCGATGAATCAGGCTATGATTATTGGTTCAAAAAATACGAGTACTTTTATAGAATTGCTGCACCAAGATGAATTACATTTGCCGTTGAAGGTGAGGAAGGATTTAAACTAAATAAAGCTTTGTTTCTATTTGATTAAGATTTTGCACACAAAATTGCAGAAAAGTCGGTCTCATTTATTAAAATAATCAACATATACATTTTTGTTTATTTAAAATATTTTTTACCTTCTTTGGATTATTGAATTGGACTCCATTTTTAAAGAACTTTGCGAAGGAGTAAGGTTAAACCAAAGACTGTATGCATGTGCTGTGTTACATAATGTAAAATTAAAAATAAAAAAAAATAAGAAAAGGAGTGTGGATCATTCTGTTCTTTTGATTAAAAAATAAAAAAAAATAAAAAAAATAAAGCTTTTACGGATCTACGCACCATGGGTCGGTAGAGCACAGTGATTTCATCTTTTTTGATATCAGATTATTCCATCTAAGAATTATTTTAAAACTATAAACAGTACGTAGACAGTATGAAGTCCTTCGTACTCATTAAATGACTTTTTTCCAATGTCATAAGACCACTTTAATAACATGTAAGCATTCACCATCAATAAATCATTAAAGATTTTGATTGACAGTGGACATTTCTTGAAAACGGAGGCATATAGTGACCTTTATCACATTCCCATTTCATATTCACACAGATTTAATGATCTCACAGGTGCCTGATTGGAGCTGAAAAACTCCAAGACAGACCTGGAAATATCCCAGATCAATTTGATGGATGGACTACAGTCACCAGACAGGAAATACTATAGCAGTAACTTGAAAGTGCACTCATGTACACAAATTTAAAGCCAGACCCGCACAATGAGACTGTGTATAATAGCGTTTACCAGACAGACTTAACGATCGCAAGTGAAGCTACATAAACAGGACATGGATATGCAAGTAGAAAAAAAGATGATGGAGCGAGTCAAGCATATAAAGCACTTCCCCCATTGTTTCCCCACACCCATAATCTTTTTAAAGAATCACTCTCATTCTCTTTCTCATGTCTACCCCACAATGCAGCAATTGAGATGTCCATTTCAGTTAAAAAGCAATTCAGGCTCAAGTCATCCCCATTAACGTATAGTGATTATCTGAGAGAATGGATCAGGATTGTGTAAGTAACAGAACAGGGTGGTATCGAAAATGTCATTATAGATTAGAGCACTCATAAATATGCTATTAGGGCAAGCTGAAAAGAGCCTGGTGACCCCTGCATCACCCCGTCTCACTCTTTTATTTCCTTTCTTTTTAAGAGAAACTATTTGCACCTTGCAAAGAGGTCTGAAAGTCAAACACGGATTGATTTAAGATTCTTAAAGGGTATCATTGCAAGTTCAATACCCCCTTTCACCCTCATCATAGTATTAGATTTTGATCGGACGTGTGACAAGAGTGCAGCTATAAATGAGATCTTGATCCCCATCCAATGAACTTCCTAGATTAATCAAAAATTTCTATAACATCGGAGCGGGGAAGTCAAGGGCACAGGCCTCTCACTGACATAGATTCAGCACTCAGTTTATTACTATCCAAATAAATATCACCACAAAGGTTAATTGGTCCAAGTCTCAATACCATTACATGGCCTGATGGTTAGAGAGTCGGACTTGTAACCAGAAGGTTGTGGGTTCGCGTCTCAGTACCAGCAGGACATGTAGGTGGACGGAGTGAATGAACACTCTCATTACCCACAATTGAGGTGCCATTGATCAAGGCACTTAAACTCCAATCAGTCCCCGGGTGCCGCAGCAAAAATAGCCCACTGCTCCGGGGGTGTGTTCATGGTGTGTGTGCATTTGGATTGGTGAAATGCAGAGCACAAATTCTGGGTATGGGACACCATACTTGGTTACACATCACGTCACTTTCACTAAAAAAAAAAAAAGAAAAAAAAAAAAGGAGGTAGCCTGACTTAAAAAGTCAGAGGTTTAGAACATTGGGTAAAGTCCAAACCAAAAAAGATTGGATTTTGACAAGCCAAATTGCCTAATAACAATGATTAATTTTTAGCTGGTCAAACAGAGGGGTTAAAAATGTGGTGTGAGACGCGATTAACTTCTTTTATGTTCGATCTCTCCACTCGCCATTCATGTTTGATTGCAGACTTCAGTGGTAGAGGTTGATTTTGGGATCTGTGGTGTTGCACAGCGCCTGTCTCACACACAGTGGCGGCTTAATTGCAGATACTTAAGCAGATCAATCACTCGGCTGCTTTATATTCTGCTCAGGCCTGGTGGCTGAGCATGGGTCAGGGTGACTTTAAAGCTCCAAAGTTCCAGTATTTTAATGACTGTGAATCATAAGAGAGCGAGAGAGAGAGAGGTGGGTGTGGAAAGAGTGCGCTCTCCCTCTGAAGTGACAAAACAAATCAGACTCCCAACCACTGAGTCCAGAGCTGGGAATTAGGGGTTGGGAAAGAAGAGAACGCGGCATGGGCAAAAGCTTTGACCTTCATGTGGTTTAATCCTGCTGGCTGTGGACTGCTATTAGATTCACTTAGAGTCTCCAATGTCTCTCCTGTTGAGTTTACCAATCACCAATCACATTTACAGCCCTTAAGGAAGGATTAAAGGTCAAAAGAAGAGAGGGGGGAAAATCAAAGCTGAAGAAAAAACTAGATATTTTTAAGTTATCTCTTGAGAGATTTTGATATGGGCCACTTTGCAGCTTAATCATGCCAAAATCGCCTACAGAAACAGAAAGAGGTTGATCAAATTACATCAAAAGCGACGAGCCACATTTAATTTTTTAGTTAACATGCTATTTAGGGCCAGCTCTATCCCAAATCACAATCATAGAATAGAATAAAATAAACAAAAAAACTGTCTTCAAATAATGGCACTGCAGTGTCAGTCTCTGCAAATCTGCACAAAAATAAATATTTTTTTAAATAAAAATGAATAATGTAATTATTATTATAATTATTAATATTAATAAATAAGTGAAAACAAACAGACAAACAGATAAACAGACTGTTGTGTATACAAAAATTATTTTAAGTTGTGTATATAAAATGCATTACATGTCTGTCTAACTGTGAGAAAGTAAATAAATAAATATGATCATCATTATTATTATTAAAGTAAATAGGTAAATAAATTAATGAATAAATAAACTGAACAAATGGACGAATGAACAAAATGAACAAATGAATAAATAGCCAGGTTAAAAAGATAAAATAAAATAATAATAATTCATTAAAAATAAAAAATGAAAGCTAATTTTGTAAACAAAAAGCATTACAGACTGGGCGGTTCGTGTATGCCATCTTCTCAAGCTGGTCATTCCACCAGCATCCTTTCACATTCACAATTACCCTTTCTTTCCAACTACTCTTATCACTCACTACTGTCAAATGAATAAAAATGTAAAGAAAAAGTACATGAAGGAAAAAAGCTCTATGGCAAGCAATGATATGTTGAATGATGTAAGATGATGTCCATGTGCATAGCTGTGCAAACACTGTCATGGAAACATATGTTCAAATGAAGTATAAATGGGGAAAAAAAGCACATGTGGTTGGATGAGGAAACATGGCCAGGGCCCCAAAGCAGCAGGGGGAGGAGTCTTAGAGGTTTGGAGAGGAACTGATTTCCATTGCGCCATCATCCATTATTCATGAGATGCCCTTTGGCTCCACGGCACAGTCTTGTTAAATCTTGAGGAGGATTTTCTTTTTTTCACCTCACTTTCTTTCTTTTTACAGAAAATACAATATAGACCCTGATTGAAAGAAATTGCCCTCTGGATGGAGCAGGCCTGGCCTCAATCTTTGTTCTTTTTTTTTTTTTTTTTCTCAATCATTTCTCCATCCTATGGTTATTGTCTGTCCCTGTTCTCTTCCTAAAACATGGTGCATAAAAGGTATAAACATACAGACATGTGACATTGCAAGTAGTGATGAAATTATACATTGGCTAAGCTGATTAATCAGCTAATATTTGGCCATGTTGAGACTTTTGGCTCATAACAGTGTCTGTTTGAGTGATTAACAGAAATGTTAGCTCTCTCTGTTAGTTCCAACATCTACCAACTGCCTCATTAATGGATAATGTGGATTTTCTGTTTTGTGAAAATGTCTTTTCTATTCAGTTTCAATTGCTTGTATTTCCTTCAAAATCAAGATTCCTTCAAAAGATCTGACTCAAAAGAATGCTTGATTGTGTTGAATGAATGTGGAAAATAACCTTAAACAATTTGGCTGCAGAAGAATTAGAACATACTGCAAAAGTTGTAAGGATTTTTATGATGCCTTTGCATCTTGAAGCTTAAAAGATTCAGTTCGTGTTCATTGTAATTTAATGGAAAAATAGTCATCATTAT
>RJVU01057109.1:10755113-10767752 GCA_003731715.1 Anabarilius grahami
CTGTACAATACATCACCATGGCATTGGTATATAATATGTATAATATCTAATAAACCTATTTAGTGATGCTTTATTTTGTTTTGTCCAGTGTGTCATTTGAAGAATTAAACAAAAAAGCTAAAGGAGTATGGAATAAATCAATGAATCAATGAGTGAATGATTCAATTAATCAACAAATCAATGAACCAATGCATCAATGAATCAAATCATCTTTTAGGAAAAATGTTAATATCAAAATGATCAAAACATATAAACAAAACATGAGCTGCATGATTAATATGTAAAAGATTGTGATCTCGATTCAAACACTCGTGCGATCTTATTGCTAAATGACAATGATTTTGTTATGTCTATTAAACCTTTGACAAGTACGGTCAGAGCAGAACATTCAAATCTGTGTTGGTGCTGTCGCTGACCCAGTTTAAAGGTCAGATATAAACACATGCCTACGGTAGCAATCAAAATAGAGTAAACCACCTTTTGAAAGTAACCTGATGCCTCAAATAAAGAATGTTTGTTAATTACATTATTACAACCAGTAGGTGGCAAAAAAAAATGTAATTGAATCATGTGTTCAAAAACACTGATTCATTCAGTAATGAAATGATGAGTGAGTCATTGAATAATTCAATCAAACGATAAAAAAAAACAAATAGCAAAAAAGCTAACTTTTTTAAATAGACTGCAGTTAAAATTTTGTCATATATATAATTATCAATTTATCCAGAATCGTGCAGCTCTACACAAAACAACACAACAGAAAACACAACACAACAAAAGCAAAGCAAACAAAACAAAAACACCTGACAGATGACATGTGATTAAAATCTCACACCTCACAATTCTCTGGTTTCTACATATTATTCAGTTTGCATGTTCATGTGCTCTCGATTCAATCTATTCACTGCCAACAGTTTTGCCTGTGGACACTACGCCATTCATAATGTTGAAATGAATGGGCTGCGTGTTTATTTTTGACTGAAACTAATTCTCCCACTGAGCCTTTTTCTATTTGCAGTGACAGAATGGATCACAGGCATCAACTGTTTTTAATGCTAAACAGATCACAGCATTAAAGCATTCACATTCAGGGCCACTTTGCATCCTTCTGTGCTGGTTAAGTAGGAAATACAAGTTTCATATAGGACTTAACTGAGGCCTTCAGGAACCACTATATTATCTAGATGACCTTGCAGGGAAAAAGCCAGCAATGACTCAAGATCTGGAGGTTAACAAGCATGCAAATATAAACAAACTTTGACAGCGTTTCACCCTGAAGAGAGTAAAATTACAGCATTGGAGAAGAACTCGAGATTTTCAATATACTTTGTAGACATGTATGACAATAAACGTCTTTGACTTTAGACACTGATTTGATTATGTTTAAAGTCTAGTAAGCACTGCTTCTCTTCTTGTACAAAAGACTCTCAGTACATTTTCCTAATGCCAAATTTCTCTTCATTCACAATTCTCACAAAAAGTACACATACTCTAACACTAGCTCTGAATGGTTGTGTTATGTAAATATAGGGAAACAAAGAGTGGAATTTACATTCCGCCACTTCATGCATTTTTACCGATCATGAAAACATCAAGCATAAATGTCCTCCAAGATGCATTTGAGGCAAACAACAGTGTTACTCATTCCACATGAAATTACATCAGCATACGCATATTTGGGCAGCAAGCAAACATGGATCATGTATAGGGATGGGTATCGTTAAGGTTTTAACGGTATTACTACTCTTACCGATACTGCTTATCGATCCGGTACTTTAACGGTATTCTTATCGGTACTTTATATCTATATCTATATTTATACAACAGTTCTGTCTGGTTCTCGAATCTGATTGGCTGATAGCCGTGCGATATTTCAGTGATAACAGCACTCTTACCTTTTCACCATTTGTATCACTCCGCTTGAAGTGACCGTCATGGCGGCCGATCAAATCAACCGTAATTTTTACAAATACTATTTGTTGTNCTGCGGCCTCGTGCCTACGGACGATATTGCTCATATATATATGATATATAGAGAGAGAGAGAGAGAGAGAGAGAGCTGAATTAACTTTGCTTTATATTATATAGTGTCCGACATTTTTGGTGTTTTATATAAGATACAGTAAGAACATGAACAAAGAAACAAAGTAAAACAAACTGACAAATACAATAAAACAAAGATACAAATGAAATAAAGTGCTTTCATTTGTTCATGTGTTCAGGTAAATAATATAAGCCTAGCCTATAAAAGAAATCTAAGTAATGTAACCAAATGTAAAATAACACTGCATGGTTTTCACAGTATAAATTAATAGATTAATGCTTATTAAAGCTAACTATATTCAGATGAAGAGCTGTGAGTGATTTTCTCTTTGCATTTTGTTGTTTGATTAACACTGATGGCATAATCGTCAGAAGGTGACTGCTGTCACTTTAAGACAATAGATATTAACACACTTAGGATTTTCTCCCAGCTGTTCATGTACACTTACGATATAAACTGCGTTTAAGTAGCTAAACACGCTCCAATCCGTTCATTTTAACATACTTTTGTGTGTATTTGATCGTTTGGACGTGCACCTGAAGCCTAAAGTGTAATTTGTTTGTCTATTTGCGATCCGTTTTGGGGGAACAGCGTCTCTTGCGTGGATTATTGTGCTTTCAACATTTTTAAATGTTGATAATAATTATCAAACATTTACCGCAATTTAGCAAAAGTAAAGACTGCAATTTACAACAATCACCAATTGTGCTGATTCTGACGTTAAGTTTGGGTTTAGGGAGGAAAGAACACGCACAGCTGTGAAGAGAATGAAGGTGTGCTAGACGAAACGCGGCTAGTTTTTAATATTTTCACCTCAGATATCTTCTTTCTGATCCTTGGAAGCAGGGATGGAAATTTACTTTTTTGTCCACCGGCCACTGTGGCTGGTGGATTTCAAAATCTACCAGCCACTCAATGTTTTTACCAGCCACTTTCTTGTTTTTAACCGACAATGTGTAACTGCATGTGAAAATTAATACTACAAGATCTACAATACTTAAGCAGTTTATTTAATCTCAAGTCTCAATGAAATACTGACATTTTCTCTTTCTCTCTTATACACACACAAACCATGAACTAAACAGTATTATCATCTTATCCAACTGGGCCGTCTTCAGGCTGGTAAGTGCCTTCATGGCAGCCGTATTCTCCGGGGCTGCTTTTCCCTGTGCTCTCTTTTTTACCTGGATGTGGCATTTGGATGATTCGTGGTCTTTTATGGCTTCCAGTTTTAGGTTTTTAGTCCCAACAATGAAACTATTAGTTTTGGCATCTTCTGAAGCGTGTTGACGACATACCGAGCAGAACATTGTCAGACTTGTCTCGTCGTAAACTAACCAATCGCGGGACTCCCCATTGTCTGCTTTTCTCCATCGTTCTTTAAAAAAAAGTTTTTTGACCTTCGCCTCTTTGTCCACTGGCTCCTCCTGAGATGTTTTCTCTGCAGACCTCTTAAATGTGCTAAATAGAATGTTTTGTTTTATACATTTTTGCAATATTACTTGAAACTGTCTTTACTAACTGATAAAAGACTATTTATTAGGTGCACTGAAAGTAATAATATTAATATACATCATCTGTGCACGAGGTAGGGCCTTAAAAACATCAGCCAATCGTTTACGCGATCATCGCGTAAACGATTGGCCCTCTGGCTTGTCAATCACTGCCATTACGTTCCTTGTGAGAGACGTGCGCGCTCCAGTAACTTTACACAGGCGCCGCATGCGCATAGCGCATGAATCTCCGTCGTTAGTTTTGGTTTGTTTTCATTGTCGCTCCTGCTTTCCTCCTCGAATTTGCACCATGCAAGAGAAGAAACCCGAAGGAGGACGCAAAATAAATACTTTTTTTGAAGTCGCTGAGAAGAGGAGAAAATTGTCAGAAGAACGTAATCTAACCAGAGTCGTTCTTGGAGAAACATTTCAACGCTGGAGAGCAATGAAGGAACAGAGATGTGTCAAGACAGACCCGAAGTTCGCCAAAATTCCTTTCGACAGGTAACAGTGATTATTCTTTCTTTGTGGAATAATTATTGTTGTAATGTTATTCAGGTATATCGACGACGTTCTTGTACTGTAGTTGTAAGGCAGTGACCAGTCTGCTAAATACTACATGCTAGTTGAAATGGGAGTAGCGTCGACTGAGCTACGTCTTATGTGTTTATTATCATATCATTTCACAACCCCCAAAAATGTTTTTGTCAGGAGTAACAACTGCAGATTATGAGTTACCTGCGGTGAGTCCGACATAATGAATCCACTAACACGACACAGCATACGCCGGTGGTAAACAAACACTCGTGTTCCAATACTCCTGCACGAGTTTTGGGAGGCGTTCCCTATAAATGAGCTGTGAATGAGGCGGGCTGTTCTTACGCATGCGTCATTTCAAAAACTCAGTAACAGTCTTTGGATTCTCAATCGACGAAAAAATACTCTCTATCACCTTTAACGCCTGCGATGTAACGACGCCACATTTTTTTTGAAGGTGTGCCTCCTCTAAAAGTGTCCGCCGTCCAGGTGAAACAGTATGCTATTTTTATTTACCCGCCACGGTGGCCGGTATGTGAAGCGAGTTTACCCGCCACAACAAAAAATCACCCGCATTTGGCTGGTGGCGGGTGCTAATTTCCATCCCTGCTTGGAAGCCTTAACATCACAGGCCTAAAGTGTAAGCAGACGTTTAGTTGTTTAGTTCTCCAAACAGGGCTTTCATGTTGTGAGCGGCTGCACGCGCTGTAGCTCCTGAACGCGTGAGCGCGATCTCTCTTCTGGATTGCAAAAGCAAAAATGCATCATAGACAAATTTCCTAATATTATTGCATACAGACACAGCTGGCGACTCTGGCGAGATAGAATTATAAGATAATGTCTGTATAGCAATAATAAATGTACGTGTATTTTCTTCATAATTTCTCCAGTACCGATAGCAGAACCGTTAACGTCAGAGCTTATCGATACACCGGTCTTTCATAATTTAGCCCCGGGGACAATTTAATACCGGGTTTCGGTACCCATCGCTAATCATGTATATTATTAAAGGGTTAGTTCACCAAAAAATGAAAATTCTGTCATTTATTACTCGCGTTCGTGTCGTTCCACACCCGTAAGACTTTCGTTCATCTTTGTAACACAAATTAAGATTTGTTTTCTTTTTGCACAAACAAAGCACTCACGTCACTTCTTACAACTGAGTTTAAACCACTGGAGTCACATGGAATACTTTAATGATGTATTTTCCCTACCTTTCTGGACCTTGGAGTGGTAGTTGCATTGATTCTCTATGGAGAGACATCAATCTTTAAGACTTCATCAAAAAGATCTTAATTTGCGTTCCGAAGATGAACGAAGATCTTACGGATGTAGAGCAACACGAGGGTGAGTAATACATGACAGAATTTTCATTTTTGGATGAACTAACCCTTTAAATAATGAGCACAAAAAAATTATCATGATAGAAGTGAACCATTGGAAGAGTACATCGAATTAATATTGTTTTGTTGATACAAATTTATTTTATAATTTATTATTATATAAAGCAAATTGGTCAAAGCACATGAAGAAACCAAGTGTAAATGCCCATTCACACCAAGAACGATAACTATAAAAAGAACTATAATGACAACTATATTAGACTCCACACCAATGCACAATAAGATTCTGTTTATTATAAGCACACACTGCAGTATGTTGTTTTAAATGCTCAAACTCTTTAAAGCAGGATGGATTATGATTGGCTGTCAATGTTTTTATCTTTCATCAGCTGGAAAAAAATAAATAAAAATGTTTTTAAAGTGATTCCAACAATATCGTTCCTGTGTCTCATTATCATTATAGTTGTAGTCTACTGCAATTTTGTTAAATTTTTAATGTTCAAAAAACTATTTTTTTTACCATTATCAGTATCATCCCTAGTTTAAACAGACCTTAACTACCCTTACAGTAATAATCACACCACAATGCTACAAATGCCACATCAAACCCAAACTGTACTCATGTAAGTCAACACAAAATCCTTATTCTGAACTGAAGACCCATAAAGCCATCTGATAAATGGAGAATTATCTGAACAAATGAAGACTCTAGCTGCTAGATTAGCTTGTGTATTAGCCTTTCTTTCAAGGCTACACCATTGTCCTAATGGCTGCACCACTGAAGCACATTCTCCATGTTTAACAGATTGTACCTGTACAGCCAATGGCAAAGCATTTGACAATGTCAGCACACAGCTTTCAGCCAATAGCTCACAGTCACTCAAGGATGAATAAGAAAAAGCAAGCAGAGAAAAATGAATTGTATGCAGTTACGTAACAGTGTGGTTCATATTTCATGCACATGTTAATGGTAAAATCCAATCTGCCAGGGCAGCAAACACACCTTGAACACATTCTCACATACACACCCACAAGCACACACACACAAACAGACAGAGACACACATTTACTCTGGCTTATCACTAAAGACCGGACTGCAAACCCATCTGTGGTTCCTCCCTACCACAAACAAGAGTGATCAGCCCATTTTCTTCCCCATGGCTGGACATTTCTCAGTAGCATGGTGGTAGCGTCAACATTTTTGAAACTGTGTAGCTTTTCAGTAGTGAAGCTATTTTATTGATTATGTAGTTCACAGACATGATTTCATTATAATACACACAATTATACTTCTTCTCTTAAATATTCCATATACTCACCGGCCACTTTATTAGGTACACCTGTTCAACTGCTCGTTAACGAAAATATCTAATCAGCCAATCACATGGCAGCAACTCAATGCATTTAGGCATGTAGACATGGTCAAGATGATCATGGTCAAGATGATTACAGCCCTACTTTTGATTTATTCATCCAAAAATTGCCAAATTCTGTGACATTCCGCTTTATACAGTAAGTTCTATTTGTGACTGGATTCTGTGATTTCATCCGTGTTTTCTGCATCGCGGAAAAATCATATGGCTCTACATGGTATCTGCAGTATTAAAGAGAGTTAGTTTTGTGAGTAATTTATTGTTGTGTCAAAGTTTTTTCCATTAGTGTAAGAAGGGTGTGCAGTTAATAGAAGTCTGCTCTCTATACGCTCTACATAGCGCTTCGTGGCCATTGAATAGATACAGCAGCTGTTTCAGCTACACACCGGTATGGCGGTTTTGGAAAAATTCATATCGGTCTCGAAATTGAAACCGGTATACCATATGAACCGGTATACCGCCCAGCACTAGTTTAAACTGAGCATCAGAATGGGGAAGAAAGGTGATTTAAGTGACTTTGAACGTGGCATGGTTGTTAGTGCCAGACGGGCTGATCAGAGTATTTCAGAAACTGCTGATCTACTGGGATTTTCACACAAAATGATCTCTAGGGTTTATAGAAAATGGTCTGAAAAATATCCAGTAAACGGTAGTTCTGTGGGCAAAAATGCCTTTGTGATACCAGAGGTCAGAAGAGAATGGCCATTCTGGTTCGAGCTGATAGAAAGGCAACAGTAACTCAAATAACCACTCATTACAACCAAGGTCTGTAGAAGAGCATCTCTGAATGCACAAAACATTGAACCTTGAAGCAGATGGGCTACAGCAGCAGAAGACACACCGGTGTCACTCCTGTCAGCTAAGAACAGAAAACTGAGGCTACAATTCACACGGGCTCACCAAAATTGGACAGTAGAAGCTTAGAAAAACATTGCCTGGTCTGATGAGTCTCAATTTCTGAGGGAACATTTAGATGGTAGGGTCAGAATTTGGTGTAAAAAACATGAAAGCATGGATCCATCCTGTCATGTATCAGTGGTTCAGGCTGGTGGTGGTGGTGTAATGGTGTGGAGGATGTTTTCTTGGCACACTTTGGGCTCCCTAGTATCAATTGGGCATCATTTAAATGCCACAGCATACCTGAGTATTGTTGCTGACCATGTCCATCACTTTATGACCACATTGGACCCCAGTGTTTCCCATACATTGACTAGACTGTGGCGGTCCGCCACATTCTAATTTGTCCCGCCACAGTCTCAAAATGAAACGGAAATTAGGCTTGTCGCGATATTTAAATAACCGTCTGATAATTGCGCTCTTTTATGGCAAAATTAGGAGTCATAGAGCAAAATAAGTAGACTAGCACCAATTAAGTTTTCGTGCACTATATTCAAAGTCATCTGAAGCCATTCCATAGCTTCATGTGAGGGAGCATGTACATCGTTAAGATCACGGTCAGAAACTCGTCTTCCCTCTGCTACAGCTGTCAATCATTCAGCACTCAAACAGCGCGTCGCGTTCGGTAACGACAGTCAGCACGGTAAAACTCTCCAATATGATATATTCCCATTATAATACTTGCTATGTAGATAAAGGGCTGTGGATTTGCATAAAATTACTTTATATTGCTGGAGTTTATTGCTGTTTCTGAACGATGTCATTATACTGGCTACAGGGTGTCTGTTAGATCGCACAACACAAGGACTATGAATTGGCGTCACACGCACAATAACTGGAATTTAAAAGTGAGAAGAAACATATGATTAATTAAACTGTTAGATGCAGATACACACAGGGATTCTCTTTGTACCGTGAACTTTTCAATGCGCAGCACAACTGCAAGTTGTAATAACTCCATATTGCTTCAAGCACATCATTCTGCACCCGAGATGCGCATTAGCATTTTTTTGCTGCTGTTTTGAAGCGTTTCATATTTTCATGGTTTTACACACTGAAAGATTATTAATAGCCTATTTTGGTCTGTCGTATCTATCATATCTTGTTGCCCCATTAAAAAGCTGAAATCTTAAAACCCCATTAAATCTTTTAATCTTACATTAATATAAATACATATAATTCTTTACAATATAAATCTAATATAAATCGTTTTTTCTTTCATTTCATAAGAATACAAATAGTAATTTTAAACTTTATTAACATTTGGATTTATAAAATTACTGAGCAAAGTTTTTTTTTTCTTTTTCCAAGAATTAGGCTAGCATACTTTTTGCAGCTGAATTATATAGGCTACTCACCTAGTTTACTTATTTATTGGTCAGCTTATGATTATATATTTTTTCTCTATAATGAAGTGGTGTTTAGTGCATTCTGGATTGTTTAACAAATCAAAGAGTGACCATTTGTTCCACAAATACAGATGTATAGATACAGGCTCCCACTAATAAATTAATTAACTCTTTTGCTACATATTTTTAATGGTTTAAATGTATACTCTACATGTTTGACCACTTATGAACGATCATTTAGCCTACTGTATGTTGTGTACGTGACTAATGTGCCCTACCATCACCAATAAAAAAATTACTTTTAGAGCACAAAATTGTTTACAAGAGAACACATTTCTTTATTGATCTAGTCACTTAATTTTGCTCTCAGAATGCACAAGATTTATCCATTTAAATTTAAAATGTAAAAAATTTTCCTACGGGGGGGCATGCCCACAGACCCAATTAGAGGAAAGGATGTCCACCCACCACAGTCTCACAAAATCCTGTGGGAAACACTGGACCCATATTCTTTGCACTGGCTCCCAGTCAGGAGTCAGGAGTCTTTGCATTGGCTCCTAGTCAGGTTTAGGGTAGACTTTAAAATTTTGATGATTACTTACAAGGCCTTACATGGGTTGGCACCTCAATATCTGTCCGAGCTTTTAATTTCCTATACTCCAACGCGTGACCTTCGTTCACCTTTGAAACTGGTCTTTTAACTGTTCCCTTAACTCGTTTAAGATTGATGGGACATAGGGCTTTTTCTTCATTAGCTCCAAAACTTTGGAATCCTTTACTGATTGAGATAAGGCAAGCTAAATCTCTTAGCATTTTTAAATCTCACCTTAAATCTCATTTTTTTGGGGTAGCTTTTAATTGAATAATTGTATCAATTTTTCATTGTGCTTATTTTATATGGTGTATTTTGTTGCTTTAACTTTGATTTTATATTGTGTGGTGTATCTTTGTTGTCTATTTGTTTCTGTAAAGCGCTTTGAAATGTACATTTAAAAGCGCTATAGAAAATAAAGGTTATTATTATTATTATATTCTGATGGCTACTTTCAGCATGATAACATGCCATGTCACAAAGCTCAAATCATCTCTAACTTTTGAACACGGGTAAGATTAATATATATATATTTTTAATTACCATATATTTTACAAAAAAAAAAGGATAATAAATATAAAGGTATAACAAGCTACTTTTGCTATGTTGCATGAAGGTGTAATGAAATGCACAATGGCTGTAGATTTACAAGTTAGTACCAGTATATTTTTAATTTACTTGCTTCTCTTTCCTCTCTGGCCAAAAACTCTCAGAGAAGTCTCAGATGAAGGCAACAATAGCAGTGGGGTGGAAAACTCTAGCTGAGTCCTCTCTGAAACACAGTGACATCCATTTGCCTATTGCTACCTGAGTTTGTGTATAATAAAGGGGCCACTGACAGTGCAGTGTGCATACTCTACTACAGATATTGTTTTTTTTTTATATTTACTCTTTTAGTGCTTTTTCAGACCCATGCAGCGGAGGCCTTTTGAGGGATGTGAGAGAAACAGGCAATATGAAAACAGCAAACCAGAAAAACACACAGACGACGTCTGTATGTGTAGGCATCCCTCCGGTCCGGCCTCAAACCGAGCACGGGTACTTGTTTGTTTACACGTTTCTGCGTGCAAAAGCAAGGATGCTACCACAGAGCTTGGGAAAACACTATGCAATGTCTTCTGCCCACCTGAAGATTGACATTTATGGTGTTTATGAGTCGTAATTTCAATGTTTAGCACATTACGTATTAGAGTTAGTGATTCCGCTCTGTCGCTTCTCTGTGATGTTGCGGCTTTATGAAGATGGATTCAAACGGATGGATGGAATGTAGGGGGGTGGGTAGGTTTGATAGAGCTATCTGCTGAGGAGCAGCTGAACGCACCGGCTTTATGAGAGCTTACCCCCCTCCTTCTTGAAGCTCTCGGTAGACAGGCCCCCGATGATAAACGAGGAAGCCGCCACGCAAATGTCAACTGTAAACCCGAGACGGAGTTGTCAGACTTAGCCAAATAAAAAGAGGAGGGATAGAGAGAGACATTAACCTGCTGTTTACAGGAAGAAGGGCTTGTCCAGACAATGCTAATGCACCATGCAGCCATACATCAACATACTCAACATGTCAAGCTAGCTGCTTGATGCCTCCCCAGGAGAGCAAAAAATGGAAAAGGGCAAAGGTGCATAACTGAGGGATTCGGAAACATGCCCCCTCGGAATTACTGTTTCATTATTGCGTGTAGTGAAGATAGTTTCTCTGTGCCAGCCCACTGGTTATGATCAGTATCACAACAGATTATTAGATCTTGTATCATCCATCTACATACTCATCATGCCTCAAGAGAGAATCTAGGATATTAGCATATATCCAGCACAGAAATATGAATTGATTACCATCTGCCCTCATTGCTTTCAGCAAGTCAGAGGTCTGCTAGCATGCTCGCACATAAATCATGCTAGAACCTTAACATCCAAATGACAACACATTACATTACATGAGATTAAAGGTGAAGTGTGTAATTTATGCAGCATTAGTGGCACAGAACGAAATTAAAATATATACCCGGCATGAATTTTAAGGCTGATTTGTGCTAGTTAAGAAGCTGGTGGATAAACATTTATTTTGCGGTGATTCTGGCAGAGCTGGGTTTGGTAAGTATGGTAAGCACATCATCCAACACATAACATAGGGTGGGTTTTATTTTAATTTTTTTTAGGTTTTTTAAGTTTTTGCCACCTGTCTGAATTTCTGAGAATGTGCACATTTAAATGCATGTGGTAAGATTTTATTTTACTATTCTTGACCAGGTTCCAAATATATTTGAACAATTCCAGCTGCTGAACAGTTCTAGTACTTTAAAATCATAAATATTTAGACAAATGTAATGCAATAGAAATTCAATAAAAAAAATCATTTTAAAAATGTACTTTTTACTTTACTTTTTGAGATGGGATTAATACAAATACAATAACTGGTCTTAACTACATATTACAAATTAAATGCTAAAAAGTGACAAGTGACAAAAAGAAAACCCTTCAATTTCCATTCAATTTCAATTTTATATAGTTCAATTCGACACTATTCGAACAGGTTAAGTAAAAACACAACGAATATGCAATCTAGAGCAAGAATTAAGCAAAATGCTTACTAACAAGGTTTGAATGGCTTTTATGAGATAAAATGTAATTACATGACATTGTTTACAAGCAGTGCTGGGTAGATTCCAAATCACATGACAAAAATTTTAGTTAGTAATGTAATCCATTACATTACATATTTAGGTTAATATAATCAGACTTCTTTTTAATTACTTTTTGATTACTTTTAGATTACTTTTGACCTAACTCATTTAACACATTGAATTTAATAGAATAATATTGTACCATATTGCTATAAAAATATAAAAATAAAGAAAATACATTCCATTTTTTGTTATCAACAACATGAAGTGCATTTCCTAAACTGGGGTTTGAGAAGGAATTGCAGGGGGTTGTGAGTGTAATGAAAAGCTAATACATTATAAAAATATAAAATTAAAATAAATAATTAATATATATATACATATATATATATATAT
>RJVU01057109.1:10779585-10790787 GCA_003731715.1 Anabarilius grahami
TAAAACATTGATTAAAAATAAGAAATGTTTCTTGAATCAGCATATTATAATGATTTCTGAAGGATCATGTGACATTCAGCTTTGCATCACAGGAATAAATGACATTTTAAAATATATTCAAATAGAAAACGAGATAAGCCAACAATATAAATAATCAGATTTTCACAGACATAACAGATATAATGTTTCCGACACAGAGTGGCCATTATTTAAACTTTCCCCCCTTGTTTTCCATTCCCCAAGCAAGTTTCAGATGGAAAACATTTGATGTCATCTTCAAACATGTCTGTGAAACCAACCAAAATGAAAAGAAAAGGTATTAATAACTGAAAAATAAAGGCCACTGGCCTCTGAATCTCAATAGGGAGATATCAATGTAATTATCTGAGGGAAAAACACAAAGGAGACAGACCACATGTTTGATTATCGCCATGTTCACGACATTGAGAAAGAGGGAGAATGAAAAGTATAAGGAAATAAAAAGAGACTGGTGCTGCCACATACGATTCATGCGATGCTTCAGGAAGAATTTATATGCATCGATGTGACAATGATGTACAGTATGTTCACCATCATGTACACAAACATGACATCATATGAGTCAAGGACCTCTTTTTATGCTGTTTTCACCACATGACCTTATAGCACAATAGGTGAACAACATGTCTGCATCTTTATTGCAAGTGGTTGTGCAGTAACAGACAGCAAGAGGATGTATGCTCAGACATGTACTCCCATGTCTATAATATGGATTAGACAATCTGATACAGATACACTAGACAGAGCTGATTTAATCTACACGTGATGCCAATATCAGAGCTGGACTCTATCCATGTTGCCTTGATATTTACCTCTTGCTCGCTGGCCAAGCATTGTGTTGTAATCCTGTGCTATTCACTGTGATCAGGAAGCTAATAATGGTCAAATCAGGCGACTGATGTGCAAAAGATAGCACGTTTCTCTCATTCCATTCTGTCTCCCTGAGTCTAAGACTGTGTTAATCCCATTTTTAATTTTCCTCTCCCCCAATTTCCTAATCACCTCATCTAATTAAAAACACATGAGGCGTCCAACCCCCATCAACAGGAGAGGAAGGGAAGACACCCATAACAAGCATTGATGGTGCTATTTTCTCTTTTTCCTGTTCAAAATTTTGCTGTCAGCACGTTAATACTTTTATTTAGCAAAGATGCATTAAATTGATCAAAAGTGACAGCAGGAGACAAACAAAATATTTCTATGTCAAATAAACACTGTTCTTTTGAACATTTTTTCATCAAAGACTCCTAAAAAATCTAACAGTTTCTACAAAAATATTAAGCAGCCCAACTGTTTTCAACACTGATTGTAAGAAATGTTTCTTGAAAATTCAGCTTTGCCATCACATGAATAAATTACAATACTTTTCAATAAAATGCACATACTTATAAACACTGATACACATTACATACTAGGGGTGGTGAAAAAAATCGATTATTGATTAATCGCGAGTATGTTATGGACGAGTATGAATCGATTATTACATTTTCAAAAATCGATTTTTTATTTATTTATTTATATATATTTTTTGCATTATTTTATTTTGTAAAAAATGTTATACCGGGAGTTGAACGTCACGAACACGCCCAGTTCCAGTTAGCAAGCGCGTGTAACGGCAGCCAGAGCAGGTGTGTAAAATGGAAGAACCAGGAACGAGCAACCAACCGATCCACCCAGCTCCATCTGGGCTCAAAGCAAGCGTGTGGATTCATTTTGGTTTTCATGGCAGGAGCTCTAAACATGTTGATAAAACGCATGCCGTCTGTCGACGTTGCCACACTAAACTGAAGTACTGCGGCAATACGAGCAACTTGAGGGCCCACATTTCCCGCTTTCATCCAGAGGAGGCAGGGTGGGTTAAAGACGACCGCCTGAAGCCCGTCATCCCACCGAATCAGCGCACTCTCCACGATATGACAAAATTGGCCCCGGGCTCGGAGAGAGCTAAGAAAATCACAACGTCGATATCTTATTTTATAGCTAAAGATATGAGGCCATACAGTGTGGTGGAAAACCAAGGCTTCCGCTACATGGTCCACAGTATGGAGCCAAGGTATGTGATACCATCCCGGAGCTTTTTTACACACAAGTCGATTCCTATTCCTATTAGCGTTGCTGCAGAGAGAGTGTTCTCCACTGCGGGAGACATTGTGTCAGCACAACGGAGCACACTCACGCCACAACATGTGGACCAGCTGGTCTTCCTCCATAAGAATCTGGTCATTCCAGAGCTATGAATGTTTAGTACAACTTGATTGCTCACAAGTTAGTGTGTTGCATTTTGTCACTGTGTTCTACAGTACAGTATATAAGCTGAAGCTACAGTAAGTTGTTCAAAAATGTTCATTTTGTCTTCTTAATGATTAAATTGGACAATTTTCTTCTAGAAAGACAAGGTGTTCAGGTGGAGAAAAAACTTTTTCTTTACCTTGACATGTTTCAACTGCAACCTGCAGTCTTCCTCCACCTGAACACGTTGTCTTTCTAGAAGAAAATTGTCCAATTTCTACAGTATGTTGGTTCTGATCTACTTCCTAAAGGAAATAAGCCTTTCATTTATTTGTTATTGTTTAGTTCAACTTGATGAGTCACAACACAATGTGATGTATTCATTTCTGTGTTCTACAGAACATAAGCTACATACAAATAATTCTGAAGTTATAACTACAGGACACAGAAAGTGCTTTGAGTTGTTGTTACTCAATAAAAGAGTTAAGTAATTCAGTAGCTGACTTTTTTTTAATACTGCAATCACTTTGTAGTATATTTTCGTTTACTGTTGTGAAATGGGAAATCAATAATCGCTAATCGAGAATCGTTAATAATCGAAAATCGACTGTAATCGAATCGGGACTTCAATAATCGTAATCGAATCGAATCGGGAAATCAGACAGATTAACCACCCCTATTACATACATACATACAGTATGTTCACTTTTTTTTGACCCCTGTCATATGAGGGAGCACACAAGGTTCTCCTCTTATTCACGAGTATTGGATTAAGATGGATCACCCAGCACACCGATCAATACCCGGCTGACACATTCCTAGAGTGTAGAAGAAAGCCCCAGCAAAACTTCCTCTTTGACCCTTCTGAGTCTTGCACAGAGTCTGGTTCTTTCTCTCCTATAAACACACCTACACATAAAAACACATGAAATACCTCTCTCTACCCCACTGCTTACTTAAAACATTGTTTTTTTTCATTTTTTCATTTCTGTTCCATCCACTTTAAATCTTTTCGTCTGAGCTTATACTTGTTCGTCTTGTCATTTATGGCACAATTCATTAAGAACTTCATCTGCATGTAAATGTTACAGCTTAAGTAGAGTTTAGAGTTGCTCCAGCAGGGCTCAACAATAAGGATTTGGTTCAAATTTTTAGATACCAGTGAAATATAACAGAAATGTAATAAAGTAATCAAATGTGACCCGTCACGGAAACCAGGGACACAAGTCGGCAGCACAACTCTCGAGCAAAATGAGAAAGAAGAGGTTTTTTTTCAAAATTGGTGATTTTCGTTTTTTGCAGAATCTGTTAGTTGAGATCATGAAGAAGCCTCTCCATGTTTGAGATAGCAGTATTGGTATATTTAAAAGCGTACATTTTGAGGTTGAAATCGGCTTGTTTTTCGGAGATTCTAGCACGCAGTAGGGGCGTGTCATTGTCTGTGTGAATTTCCATACTGGGTAACGCGCCGGCGCGTTTTGCAGGATTTTTTTCACATGGCAGTAAAACAGACTTAAAATACTCTGTCATTTTTTGTCATAGAGACATAAGTAATATGTCAATTGAAACTATAGAATGTCTTTTATTTGTGTACACTCAGAGTAAAAACAAAATGTTGTACTTTTTGTAAAATAAAGAAAACTAACATGATGCGTGATCTCTCGTCTCCCTCTGAACGAAGTCCAATCTGATAGTTCTCAGAAAATGAACTGTAACTTAGTGAATACTAATCACAAAAAAAATACACTTATGTCTAAAGACACGTTGAAATGTCAGGTTTTAAATCGTGTAAGTCAAATCGAAAACAAATATTCACTGTTTATGTAATCTGTATGAATAGAGAGCCATGTCAGAAGTCCGTGATTCAGCTCATTATCCACTAATGCGGCCACGCCCACGGAGCGGGCGCTATTCAGACGCAAATTCAGTCAATACATGCAGACATCGTCTCTCAATCGTGTATTTATTGTCTTGAAAAGTGTTTTGAATAGCCATAGTTAGCAATCTCTGGCTTCAGTTAGTTCCTGGATTGCCTATTCTTCTTTAGCAGGCATTTGTGGACTAAATGTGCACAGAGCGCCCTCCGGCTGCAAGTATGAATTGAAAACACAGAATCCAGCACTCATAGTGATGACAATAAATATTGAATAAATATTACTCCTCTGTATAGAAAATTGACATAAACATATGAGAATCCATCAATATTTCTCCAAATGTACATGCTTTTAAGCTAAAAGCCTATATGAAATGCCATAGAGGTAACATTGTTCAGACACTTTGCATCACAGAAATACATTATATTTTAAAGTATATAATACCATTATTTTAAATTGTAATAATATTTCACAGTATTGCTGTTTTTTCTGTATGTTTGATATACACCATCACAGAGGGTTTTTTTCACAGCCTACCTGACTGAAAGGCCTCATTATTATGCAAGTCATTTCAGGTCATTATTATGTGATTCTTTTGTCTTCTCAGGTGAGAAAATTTCATTTCATGATTATAGTGACCAAAATGATCACCGTTATCACAGAATCCTGTTCAAAAAGTCCTAATGCTACACAATGAAATCAATTCACCAAGTTTTATGTAGAAAACCAGCAAATAACAAATAAAATTAGCATCAATATGTACTTTTTCTTAATATAAACATTAAAAAAATAACATTAAAAATGATGGCCAGATTTTAAAGGAGTGTCTTGCAACATGTTATCTCTAAATCATTTTTATAAAAGTCAAAAAAGATAAATTACTGACATTTACAATCCACATTTCCTGTAGCTCAGTGGTTAGAGCATGGCACTAGCAATGCCAAGGTCATGGGTTCGATCCCAGGGATTGCACATACTCGGATACAAATGTATAGGATAATGCAATGTAAGTCGCTTTGGATAAAAGCGTCTGCCAAATGCATAAATGTAAATGTAAATGTTATCCTTTATTATTAATAGTATGCGGTCCATGCAGCTTTACAGGGGTTGTGGCTTATCTAAATGAGATGTAAATGAGCCCTATTGTCACTCCCAACAGGTGAGAATAGGTGAGAACTGCAGAAACTTTAAAGGCGTTTTTCTCCCTATAGAGCTTTCTTAAGTGCCTACCTTCAAATGGCCACAACTTCTCCAAATATTATCAGATTTCCATGTGTTACACATCGTTGGAAAGCTTGGAGACTACACTTTCAGAATCTGTGAATAACTCAAAATGCCCCAGAACCGACTTGTGTCCCTACTTTCCGTGACTGGTCACAAATGTAAAATAACACTGCATTGTCTTCATTGTGCAAAATAAGTCTAGATTAATTATTATTAAAGTTACAAAAGTCCTTCAGTCAAGAGAGGTCTCTTTGTCTTCTGTTGTTTGATTAACATCGAGGAAAAAGACAGCAGGTTTATTAGGCTGCTGTCACTTTAAGAGCTGCTCGTATCCAACATACTATTCCACATGCGTTTTCTTTTTCAGCTGCTTACGTTCACTTAAGACATAACCGACTATGTTTCACAAGAATACTTGCTTACATATAGGCATTTTGACATAATTTTGTGTGAATTTTTCCATTCAAGCCCAAGAAATGTTACATGAAACATGACATGAAAGAGAAGTCTTTTTGATAGGCTATTCGCACGCTGTCCGAGAGGCAGCTTTCTGGGCGCACGCTTGGAATGTTTGCGCACAGAATACTTCTTGAAACTGTTGTGATTACCGCCTTCCTGTAATAATGTGGGGAACCACTCGTCATACATAAATCATGTAACACTTCATGTTTTTACTTGAACATACGATTTAGTTTTAATCCAAATGACGAATGAAAAGAGCAAAAACTTTAAGAATAATGTTTTTACCTTTTATTCTTGCCACATTTAGGCTATAACCAGTAGGCTGTAACTGTTAACTGTGACAATTCGTCTAATAATGAAATAAATAACACTTTCAATAAGGAATGATCAGAAGCAATTACAAACCAAAACTATTTAGCTATAACACAAAAAAATACAACATAAAATACATAACAGGCAGTTGCTATTGGAGGCAGTAACGTAAGAGAGATTAAAATACAAAGTCAGTAATATTGAATACATTAGTACTCCACTAGGTGGCAACAAGTGACTGTTTAAAAATGAATTTTTCATTGAATCATTCAATCAAGAGTCATTCAAAATGGTGGATCGTCCATTAACTAAACAAATATTGATGAATAAAACAGAATTAGATAATTTTTAAAAAGTGATTAAATGAATGATACAAATTAATATAATCGTATTTAACTATTTAAAAAAATAAAGTAAACCAAACTGATTGTCAGTTTATCCAGAATTATGCGGCTCTAATTTGGTGAATGTCTTTTCATCTGTGTTTTGTACCTGAGTGTGAGACGCTGCTATTGCTAATATTAGCTGCATCTGGTGCTTTGTAGCAGGATCGGCGGCTGGGAGAGTTAGGGGCCATTCACATATCGCGTCTTTTGCACGGGCAAGTTCGTTATTTCAAACGTAGGCGCGTTATTTGAAATGTTTGTTTTTTCAAATGTTTCCAGGCGCTCCTATGCCGCAGCAAGATGAAAACATCTCAACTTTTCAGAATGCCGCAAGCGCACCACAGGTCATGTGACAAGAACCAACCGATCAGCTTCGGCCTTTCAGTAACATTGAAAGCTCAGCCGAACAGCTGATCATATCTGTACAGGGCGGGTTTTATTTCTCATCTCCATAAATATATCTAGTAGTAAAGCTAATGCAAGGGCTAGAAATCAATTAATCCTTTGCTGATACTTCCTCGTCATCTTGGAGAGCGCAGTTCATGGTTGCATAGCAACGACAGATACCTCTGGAGCACAAGCGCTTTGGAAAGAAGTGGCGCGGCCGCGCTTTCCACGTATTTTTAGACGTGACATGTGAACGGCCCCTTAAACACGGTGCATTCCTTCAGATTAATGCAGTATTGATGCAAAAGTCAGTGCTGATTGTAATGAACTGCGCACGTGCGTGATGAGATAAGGTCTTTGTCGCAGGTCCTAGCAGATAGATACAACTGTAAAATGCCCACTGCCGTTTGCCGTGCGAGAATGACTGAAAAAAATCAGGAATCGATAAACAATCGAAATGCACGCACTGTATCGAATCCCGTTTCTTTGAAATTTGGAACCGGTTCTAAAATGGAACCGGTTCTCCATACCCAACCCTAGTCCAGGTGACACGGAGACAAGTAAACATTGTTATTTTACATAATACTTCCACTCCCTTTTCAGTGCGCTGTAGTGGTTAACACCTTAAATAACCGCCATTCATAGTGGCAATCCCCAACAGACCACCCACTCTATAACATAATGAACAGATAATGAATTAGCGCAACAATCCAAGAGCCAGGAATAGATCCATCCATATAGCATGTTATTCCACAGCTTAAATTTCAAAATACATTTGCCGTGTAAGGATTGATGTTTTATACCAGTTTAAGGACCGTGTAAGGATAGAGACTTCCCCAATCCAAGCTTTGATAAGAAGTGCTGGGCAGATAGAATAGTGTTTTAGTGTTGTTCAGAGTGAGTCAGCCATTTTGAGTGCAGCCAGTGCAGCGTGGCTTGCTGACTCGGAGGGAACATTGCTCTCTGAATGAGGATGTCGAGGCGTGACCGATGGAACTCAATGACACAAAGACATGCAGGGCCATGCTGATATACACAAGTATTGATGCATGCCAGAGAGAACAACACAGAGTCTATTTGAAAATCAAACTCATAAACTCTGCACAGTGGCCTGTTAAATGACTCAAGAGATGGACTTGAAAGAGGTTATGTGTAAGCTTAAGAGTGCACAGTACTCTGAACTGTCTCTTCCACTAGTGTACGGTCTGGTTCCACACCTGTCAATAAAACATGAGTTTCATATTTGAGCAACATAGAAGTAAATATACCATCAAATTTGCTTCAAAAGCTCACAAATATGCAACATGTTAATCTTTAAACTTATATTCTTAAATGAACAGCTCATGGAAAATTTAAAATTACAAAATAAAAAACAGCACACAGGTTTAAAATGACATGAGGGTGAGTAAATAATGACAGATCTTCAATTCCAGCCAGGTGAACTATTCCTTTAAACATGTGCTCTCCAAACCTACAATGTGTGAAGAACTGTTAAATAAAAGACCTTCACATTGCATGATGTCGTTGAGTGTTATGCAAATAGCCTTACTTGGCTGAAAATGAATTAATCATGTTAATGTGTCTGTGTGTGCGTGTATGCGGTGTGAAGATTAGTGGCGGGATATGGTGTGCGAAGAATAATTGCGCTTCATCGAATAAAACGCTGAAGAAATGCAGAGCACTTTCATTAAAGCAGGCTGTAAAATAAGAGTGCAGCCCGCTGTCTCTGCCACCCTCATCAATATTTCACAAAACAAACTCAACAAATAAAAGAAAATCCACAATGCTGAAACAGAACGCCAGATTTTCAAAACAATGCAACAGATTAGGCAAGCTCTTTTTCATCTGTTGTCTTTTACTGTCTATATGCTGAATGAAAAACACATCTGATGCAGATCTGCTGTCCACACGTTCCAAATGAGATAATCATTATTTTCCATTAAAATACATCTTATTGATCTTATTGCAATTACTGAACACAGTGTGAATAATTATTTCAGTTACAGTTACAGGTGTATCTTTATGGCACAAATTTCTATATCAAGTAGCCCAATTAATATAGTTGAACCAAAATGGAAATTATAAAATAAAAATTTGATGAAATGTAAGTGATGTGGTACAATATATATAATATATGTATATGCTCACTAAAGAATGTGGAAATTACACCAGACAGAGCTATTAATTTAACCAGTGTAAAAAAAATTCAGCTTCAAAGGATATTTATATCTGGCTGAAATCACCAGATTCAATTTGACTGAGGAAACAAAGTCTTAAGGAACAATGGTTGTTACAGTGAGCACTTCAAAGGAAGTTTTGCAATGAGTGAGTAAATGCTAGTAAATAAGATCCTTGAGCAGAACTGTAAAGACCGGAACACACCAAGCCGATGGTCGCCGTCGGGCAGATTTTGTTCATCGGCCGACTAAGTTTTCTTAGTGTGTTTCACACCGTCGGCTGAAGTTGGTCGTCGTCTGCTTTTTTCCGGCCGATTCGACATGTTGAATCTGCGTCGGAGCTCGTCAGTCAGTTGGGCCATCTGATCATTCTGATTGGCTGCTCAGCTACTGCCACCTGCTGGTACGGAAAGGCATTTCTTCTTACGCAGGCGCAGAACAAACGTGCTACTTGGCCGTCGAGTGTCGAGCGTCTGTTTGGTGTGTCAGGGCAACTTTGGACCCAGACACTGCCGACGTGAGCCAACCCCGCATTCTGCTTTTGTCACCACTAGTTCGTCGGCATCGGCTTGTGCTCCGGGCTTAATACATACTGCAGCATTATGTCTTTAAAAAATTCTAACCACAAAACACTAACTCTTTCTACTAATCCTCTGCCGTTATATTAACTACCACTTTGAACTTTGTCTGTTATTGTAGTATTATTGAGTTCAGATTTATCTGCTCCTAAATATCAAAAAATGTGGCTGGCAATGAATGATTATGGAGGCACCCTGGGGCACCAGCCTCTTTGGAGGTCCCCTGTTGTCACAACTGTGAGATGTTGAAATAAGAACTTAAACACTGAAATATGAAAAAAATAGTCACAATTGAAAGATATAAAATTGCAATTACAAGAACACACACATATTGAGTAATACACTGCAAAAGAGACAAGAATGTACTGTGACTGGTAGAAAACATCAAAGCTGATGAGGAGCCAGGAACATGTGCATTTATTTCACAGTGTGCCAGTAGTCACTGGCACACATTCAAGCGCTGTTTGTTTATCTACGTCAATTTTACATCTGCAGTGATTTCTCTCTAGCCATAGTGAGCATTTTAACTGGAGGCCCCTGGCAGTCAGGGCCCCCGGAGAACTGGCCTCATTGGCACGATACATTGTACGCCCTTGGTGGTTGGTTGTTTTACATGTCGGTCAGATGACCATCTTCGAGTTTGAGTAGGTGGCTCTTGTTCAGAATAGAGGGTGTGCACTGACTTTCCTGCCGGGACACGCTCCCTCAGCTGGACTGAGTGGCAAAAAAGCCTGCTGCAAGACTGAATATAATAGGGGAAACTGTGAAAACACGAGTAAAACAAACAATTACACTAAAGGTTGGGCTCGATACTGTTTCTTACAACTTGTCAAAGAAACTTAATCCATGGATATTGACATGCAGCCAGGAATCGTGTTTCCTGACATTTATATGTACCTGATTTTGACGCAAGGGAAAAATATAAAGCAAATCTGTATGTAAACGCTTTACATAAATACAATATAGGTAATATATGCAGCGATCCATTTGCTGCTTCTTTCCGTAGCTCTTGGCAGTCTGCAAAAATATACCCCAGATTTCTCGTCAAATCTAACTGTACAGTCAATCGCAAAGCTCTTTCCCATTTTGGATGTGTTTTATGTGTTTTTCGCGGCATTCACGCTGAAAACCAATGCTGCCACTCAGTCTTTTTGCCACTCAGTGGTAACTGCAGTCATAACAGCCGACGGTGACGTCACGTGCTTACCCTCTAATAAGCTACGAACACC
This sequence comes from Anabarilius grahami, assembly GCA_003731715.1. Taxonomy (NCBI): domain Eukaryota; kingdom Metazoa; phylum Chordata; class Actinopteri; order Cypriniformes; family Xenocyprididae; genus Anabarilius; species Anabarilius grahami. The sequence continues at coordinate 10,790,483 of RJVU01057109.1, forward strand.
CCTTTCCACTGAAATGTGCTGGAATCAGAGCCAGTTCTTGACTGATGCCTTCTGGGACATAACAGTCTGCATTTCCACCGACTGAAAACCACTCCTGAATGTTTTTTTGTTTGTTTGTTTGTTTTGCACAGTAATTCTTACTTGTTTTAAAGGGATACACATTTTGAATAAAGAAAAAGAAAAGAAAGAAATCAATTATATTGCCAAATACATTTCAATATTAAACGTAAAACAATTACAAATATATATATATATTATATATACATTTATTTATTAATATTTCTAAAAAAAGAAAGAAAGAAAAA
>RJVU01057109.1:10791798-10803456 GCA_003731715.1 Anabarilius grahami
CATAGGCTAGAAAAAAAAAAAAAGAGAAAAAGTAACCACAATACATATGTTTGCAAGTGATCTCTGCCTGCATGCTTAGCACATACTCCTCCAGAACATATGGTCATGTGTATTATTCATGAAGGGTATACGTGTGTATTCTTTCTGCGAGGATGGGAAGGATATACTTTACATGCAGAATAGCACATCTCGGGGTATAATTGAAACGGCAATGTCACGAAGCCTAGCACGATGTTGTTGTATAGTCTTGAGAAACCACCAGGAACCATAATGACAATGCACTCAGCTCCCATCATCCTGACAGCCCCTTCTTTGTTATTTCCTCTGGAAGAGGACCATAGTTACATGTAATTTTTACATGTAATGCTTCAGGCATCTGAGTTGTGTTCATGATAGAACCACTGCTATTTATTTATCTATTTATTTTGTCAGTCGATATTGAATAGGCCAGTTTATATTGTATACTTAATTGTGCATGCTAATATTTTTACATTTAGAGTACCTTAGCCATCCTCTAACAATTGCTACAATTTTAATCTGCCATAAGATGAAAACAATTATCAGCTTATCAGAATTGTAATATTTGTCATGAACAGCTGCAGCCAGATCGTCAGTAAACCCGGATGAGACTTATTTGTAATTTGTGAATCAACAGATTCAATTAAAATAACTGGCTAATAAGAACATTTTGTTCAGGGACTGGCCTGATTTCAATTTTGAGTTCACTGGAAGGTAAAATACACTGCTGTTCAAAAGTTGTTGTTTTTTTTCTTTTCTTTTTAATAGAAAGAAGTCTCTTATGCAAACCAAAGGTGTATTTATTTGATAAAAAAAACATATATTAAAAGAGTTTAAAATAATGGTTTTCTATTTTTCTCTATTTTCAAATGTAACTTATTCTTGTAATAGCAAAGCTGAATTTTCAGCATCATTACAATGTCACATGATCCTTCAGAAATAATTCCAATATGCTGATTAGGTGTCCACTGTCCAGGAAACAATTCTTATTATTATAATTACTATTATGTTTAAAAAAGTTACATATTTTTGTGGAATCCATTTTTTTTTCTTCAGTATTTGTAGAAAGTACAAAAGAACAGCACTTATTTGAAGAGGGAGAAAAAAAAGAAAGAAAAAAAAACATTTTGCAACTTTAAAAATACAGTTACTGTTGCTTTTGTCAATTCAATTTGTCCTTGCTGAATAAAAGTATTGATTTCTTTTAAAAGAAAAAAATAAATAAATATTACTGACCCCGGACTTTTGAATAGCTATAAAGATGTCAAAAATCCCACCTTTAATTTTTCATGAAAAAATAAATAAATAACAGCATATGGATTTGAACAACACTGACATAATGCATTTGTTAGGTGAACATACCAACCCACAAAAAGCAGTGCACTAGTTATGATGCAGATTTCCTTTCTTTTTTTTTTTTTTTCATAAATAATACATTCAGTGACAAATATAAATTTGATTTTGATCTGGGTGAAATAGGAACAAATTGTGCCTCTATCTGAATCCCCCTTTCCAAAGACAATTCCTTCTGTTTGAACTCTAGCCATCTTGAACCAGAAAGAAAAATCAAAAGAATGGGGGAAAGGGAAACGTATAAAAGAGAGAGAGAGAGAAAAAAAACACAGCATGAGGAAGAGTGCGGAATGAGAAAGGCATCCAGTAGAGAAATGGTATTGATATCCCCCTCCACAGTAAGACGCTGACCTGCTTTTACAGTCTGATGTAATTATCCGTGGCATGTGTCTAAACCATGGAGAACTGAACATTTGCAACACTCCTTCAGATTTCCATGAGAAGCGCAACACCACCCGTCCCCAGTGTTTGTACTGGCCGAGTTTCGCACCATTTTATAAACGCTAACCAGAGGGCCGAGTAGAAAAATAAAATAAGAAATGGCACTTATTATGAACGACTTCAGAATGGCACACTTTCATCTGACAATTAGAACAGCCTGCCTGCATTCTGACGTTTAATGGCATCTCAATAATAATGAGGGGGAGGTTGCAGAGGAAAGACTGACAGGAAGGGAATTGTCTCTGCGGGGATCTGCGTGACTCGAGTGCCGATCAGCCGTCATGTTTAACACAAACACGCACCAAAAAACTGAAGCCAAGATTAATTCCTCCACCAATGAGCCGAGGTATAAGTGTTTCCCTGGATAAATAAAGAAATTAAATTGTAAAAATAATTTACAATGCTTTCTTGTTCAGTGTTTATTTTTATTTTTTTGCCAAGAACCACTTCATCCCTTAAAACCAGGCAAAAATGGAGAGGCACGTAGATGACAAATCCTCTGTCAGTCACACGAATGCAGACTGTAATCTAAAGAGAGCGACAGGAAAGCAAGCGGGCAATTGCTTGAACCTATGCTGCTGCCACCCAAATGTGCAAAACAAAATGCGCGAAACCAGTCTCTCTGTCCGTACTTAAATGAACAGTGCGCTATTGCTAGAAGCACACAGGGTTTTGTGAATGGCAGTCAGCAGAATGACAGATTTGAGGACCTGGGATTGGAACATCCTGGTCGAAGAAACTGAGACAGGCAAAAAAACTAATGCTGTGGAGGTTAAAACACAGACAGGGAGACCTTAAAAAGGAAGATGTACTGTACATCAGCAACCAAAAAAGGCACCATCACGAGAGTAGCACACAAGAGATCTTAAGAGAGGAGAGAGATGAGAGATTTTTAAGAGATGAAAGAGGACTGAATTAAGCCATGTTCTACATGTCTACTAAAAGCACTAAAAGATTCAGCATAACCTACAAGAGCTTAAAACAGTATGAGGTGCTTTGCCAAGCTGGTCTTCATCTGTTTTGGCTAGTCGTCCATCTGGTATCCTAGCTTGCCCAGCTGATAAAAACCTCTCTAAAACCAGAAACTAGACCAATCTGAGTAAAATATTACAGATATTACAAAAATTTTTTTTTGTAAAAACAGTAATTTTGTGAAATATTATTACAATTAAAAATAAATGTTTTCTATTTTAATATATTTTAAAATGTAATTTACTGTGATTGTTTTCAGAATCATTACTCCAGTCTTCAGTGTCACATGATCTTTTAGAAATCATTCTGATATACTGATTTTCTGCTCAGAAAACATTTTATCATCATCAATGTTGAAAACAATTGTGCTGTTTTATATTTTTTATATTTGTTTATATATATTGAGTAATTGCCAAATATTCAACAAATAAATGCCTACAGATTCCATCTGATTCTTAAATATCGTCGCTGTCGGGTGGAAACCTCATATCTCTATATTTTGTCATTTTTATAATTTTTTTCATGTCATTACTATTGGTCACCCTTATACATCTGTCTGTGGGTTTTGCAAATATTTTACCAGTGAAAAGTATTTAAAAGGGCTTGTGACTAAACCTTGTAATTGACCCTTCGCCAGGAGTTTGACTGACAGGCAATCTAACCAATCATAAAACAGAATCTGCCGTTTTGTCCGACAAAGCAGTCAGAGGAGTTAGTAGATTAACGTCGGTGGACTTGGTGTGTGCTGACGTCTTTCCTAGGTTGAAACAACATACCATCTGATGTTTATTCATGTTTATTTGATGCAATAAATTAACTGGTAGGAAGAGATGATCGGTTTACGAGCTGCTTGATCTGTCACAACACACTAAAGAGCCACAAAACGGTAATTAATGTTTTTTTTGTTTTTTTAAATTACAAAATTTGAAATTTGAGACTTGAAAATTTGTTTTATATCAAAAGTTACCTGCTCTGTCGTGTCTGTTGACATGCTGTCAGTGTCCTCTTTGCTCAGCGATGTATTTTTAACTGCGTGAGAACATGATGTGTGGCGTGAGAGTGGTATGGCTTGTTGGACATAGCAACAGTAACTAAAGGGGGCGTGTCTTTGCGAACGGTCAATTCCATTGGTTCCTCAAACTGTGGGTAAAACCTCATAATTCCACCTCGCCTCAATCGTGAATGTAGCGCTGCACATAATATGCAAGAGTTAAATAAAATACTGGTTGTTTGAATATGTACAACATTTTCTTTACTCAAGAAACAGTATACGCACACACACACATTTGTCTGACACCCGCTAGTCAAAAACCCTGTATAAGACAATGACACATGCAATTGTCTGACCATATATTAAGCCACAATATCAACTTTGACAACAAAAATTAGTCATTAGCAAAAATGACAAAAGCAAAAACAGCAACATGAATAAAGTCAGCAAATATTTGGGCAATATTTGAGGGAATATTCTAGATCAAATGTGCATTTTTAATTAGATTCAAAGCCATTCAAATTCCTTAACATCTACGATTTAAAAAGCTGTATAAGCTTGATAAAAATGGAATTGCTCCCTTTATATTATAAGGCATCAGAAATTACGAATTAAAAGCACTGACAACACTGCGTTCTCAAAAAGTAAAAGAAAAAAAAGCAGGTTGCAGAATGACCTTTTGAGGCATGGATCCATCCCAAAAATCCAGTGCTTTCTATAAATACCAGTCTCTCTCACAGTTGAGAAGAAACAGGTAATCAATAGCGCAAGTAGTTATTGAACATCAGTCAGTCTCTGTGGAGATGTAGAGATAGAGACTCTGGTGAGTTAGAGAAAGAGAGAGAAATAAAGCATTGTTTAGATGCATAAATAACAAAAACAAAAAAAAATCCTTATAGCAGCTTTGAGGTGCCCAGGGTATACCGGCATGTTCTTTGCTCTCTACCCTGCTGAGTAACAAGAGATCAGGGAGAGGTTATCCAGAGGATTGACTTCCTCAGATCTGCAAAAACCAAACAACTACTTAAAGATCTGATATATTGAATATCTGGGGATTTACGTTTTGTGCTAAAATGTAAATCTTCCATTAAGTCCATTAAATACACACTGCATGGCCAAAAGTATGCGGACATCCTCTTCTAATTAACTGGCAAGGCAACTTAATTCCAGCATAGACAATTCTTAATGCTACACCATACAGTGACATTTTTAAAGGACTGCATGATTTTAGCTATGTGGCAACAGTTCAGGGAGGGCCATTTCTATCCCAGCATGCACTTAAAGTTGGCATGAAACGGAAGTTGCAATAGTCTTTTGTTCTCTAATGTGATGTATATCCAAGTGAAGCAACTTTTTTTTTCAAACAAGAAAAAAAAAATGGGGGTGGGACTTGAATTTGTCCATTGGGAATTGATTTGATGATTATGGTTTTCTACTGATGTGATCTAATGTGAGTGACAGGTTGTCCCACCCTCGTGCCAGTCAGGGTTATTATCGTTACCTAAAAGTAAAACTATTAAAAACATTTCTGTTCATATAAATAAAGCTGAAATAAAATAAAATAAAATAAAATATAAATATAAACGATAATTAAAAATGTTGTCTTGCAAACAACAGAAATAACACTAAATTATTAAATGGAAATAAATAAAAACTAAAACTAAGGTGCATGAATAAATCATTTATAATAAATACTGCAATATTCCATAAAAAAATAAAAATTCTCAGTTTTGATTTCCTGCTGACTTTAAGCGCAGCTGTCCAATGTCTCAGAATATGTGGATCCCACCAAGTCATGTCTATGACAGTATTCTTTAACAAGTTAAACTAACTGAAGCTCATCTCATGTGTATTCATCTGCTTCTAGTGGTGTCGATAACTTGTTTGACTGAATAGGATCTCCATGTTGATATAGTAGCGTTCTGCCGCTCAGTGGATCTGTGCTAAAGGAGATAAAGAGGGAAAAAAGGGCTCTTTGGAGTGATTCATGGGTTACCCTGCTGCCCTACTCAATATAGGCAGGCAGATGACTGAGTGTCCAGTGTTGTTTGCTGGGCCCTGCACAGCACACAGACACGTCTCGTGCCAATCAAATGCTCAGGGTGATAGAAACAGGTCCTGACACGGAGCAGCACTGTTTTTCTTCCTGATCACTTGGATATTAATTTTTGCACACAGCCTTTGACTTTCCTCCTTCCGGCAGCGTGTCTACAATGATGACCACTTCATATGCGAGACCCCTGTATGTAATGTGTTCTTTACATCTACACATCCACACTTGTAAATCATCCTACTCAGACATATCCAGACTGCCAACTACAAATCTCAGAAACATGCAGGTAAACGTTAGCAAAAATACACCAACAATAATTTCTCTAGGGTCCTCTGAAATCTGTTTTGTTTTTCTCCCAAATTTTGTGTTTTCCATTTAAATTTTTCTGGATTCCATTTTAATGGTTTAATTAAATTGTAATGATTAGAAAGGATATCCAAAATCAATTTATTTCATAAAACTTTAACAGGTCAATATTTTATTTATTTATTTATTTAACAATAGTAGTTCCCTATGAAATGTTTCATTCAGAAATTCAGAAATGTTGTGCTGTCTGTTTTAAAGTGCCCCTATGTTATTTTGGAGCTCTCCTACAATAGATTTATATGCATAAAAGGTCAAAAAACACTTTAATTTTCTTATAACATACACGGCACATCACCTCATTTCTCACGCTTCGTTCAAAGATTCCATCTCTCTCTGTCAGCCGATGAAGACCATAGGCTGGCATTATGCAAATTTGTCCCATTGTTACATAGGTAGGTAACAGTAAGTGAGACTAGAATTGCTGATGATTTGTTTCAGCAGTTCAGAATCAATTCTTTATTTCAGGAGACAATCAAATGCACAGCTATTATACACTGCAAGAAAGATATTATTCGAAAAAATCATAATTGGGGGCACTATCATTTTTCTAGATGTTTTCTGAACTTATCAAAAACGGTGATAATCAAATGAATGTGTAAAACTTTAACAATGTAACCTTTTAAGATGTAATGAAACAAAAAAATTAAAGGAATCGATGAAATTAAGTGTTACACAGCAGAGGTTTACTGCTTAAATTAAAACAGGGACAATTATGATATTCCTTAAAAATAATGTTTAATAATAAACTGTATTATTGTTATTGTTACTACTTTGAGAACTACATTCTAATGTACAATAGTACTATATTTGTCATAATTTCTTTAAGTTAAACCAAACTTTGTATTTTGGTTGGTTGTAGTGAAGGTTTTTGAGTTTCTGTTTTCCATTTTTATGACTGGATTCTGCAATTCCGTCTGCATTTTCTGCATCATGGAAATCATAGGGCTCTACTTCTCCACTGTTTAAACAATAAAAACAGTAATCCAGCCTTGGATAATCAGAACAACTCATACAATCCCACAAAGACCAAACTAAACTGGCTTTCTGCCATGTGCTGTACAGCAATTGGCTGCTCTGACTGTGTTTGATTCTTCTTTTGTTCATTTTTGGGCATTTTCATTGGTTAATTGCCCATGAAGTTCTGGTCGTTCGTTCCTGCTTTATTTACTCTCCCTGAGGCTTCTAGAACATGCCAAGGTCGAACGACACCATCTCGTCTCTCTCCGTCTGCTCACTCCTCACCCTCTGTTAATTGCCTGTTTAATTAAGGGCTCAGCAGTGACCCCATGCATGGTGGCAGAAAGGGGACAGAGAAAAGTGGGGTCTATCGATTGCCTCCTCTGGCCAGAAACAACCTTCTTTCAGCGCTCTCCGTTGACCCTTAGAAAGCATGTCGAAGAGGCAGACACGCGTCTATGCTTCACGACTTCAGTGCAGGGTGTCACTGCTCAATAAGGCCTACACATGTATAGGGCTGGACCCCAGCAGCAGGGAGGCTCTTGGCACCACAGTAAATGGGCTAGTCTAATTGGTCTACAGACAAAAGGTTTTAATTTACATGCCACTTATGTGGCTCACTGTTCAGAATCTATAGTATCAAAGTCCCTAACGTTTTCATGGTGGTCCAATTAGTGTTTATTTTATTGGGAAAATATTGTCAACTTAAATTCTTTCAAAGCTGTGTATAACAGTCTACAAAAACATCAACAAAAATGTGTGACATTTTGGTAACACTTTATCATGAGGTTCAATTTGTTAAAGGGGACCTATAATGCCCCTTTTACAAGACGTAATATAAGTCTCCGGTGTCCTCAGAATGTGTCTATGAAGTTTCAGCTCAAAATACCCCACAGATAATTTATTATAACTTGTCAAATTTGCCCCTATTTGGTTGTGTGTGTGTGTGTGTGTGTCTGTCCCTTTAAATGCAAATGAGCTGCTTCTCCCAGCCCCCTTTCCAGAAGGGGGCAGAGCTTTAACAGCTCGCACTTCGGATGCACAACAAAAACGGAGAATGCTGAAAGCTGAAGAATCTCATGCATCCAAAATGCAATTGTAAGTAATGGTGTTCAGCCTTACATTGTTTAAACCGGAGTCGGACACTGATGGAGAGACTCAGGAAGAAGTTATAACTTAAAGAAAGAAAGAGAAAGAAAGAAAGAAAAAGAAAGAAAGAAAGAAAGAAAGAAAGAAAGAAAGAAAGAAAGAAAGAAAGAAAGAAAGAAAAAAAGAAAGAAAGAGAAAAAGAAAGAAAGAAAGAAAGAAAGAAAGAAAGAAAGAAAGAAAGAAAGAAAGAAAGAAAGAAAGAAAGAAACTTATGCATGGATGAATTAGTAACAATAAGATCAATAAAATGCAATTTTACAGCATTTATTAATCTAGGATCATGTTAATTTTTTACATTTTAACATTTTAAGAAATGCTAATGTATTATGGAAAAAACAGGAATTAACAATAATTAATAGTATATTTATAAATTAACATTAACCTAGATTAAAAATAGCTGTAAAAAAGTTTGTTCACGGTACCAAATGCATTAAAGTTAATGAATAAAACCTTATTATAAAGTGACACCAACATTTTTAAATAGGTTTCTCTACTGAAAACAACAAGTTTGCTTTAGCTATTTTTTGGACTAATGGAACTGTATTAAACCTAGTGCAAATCCAATTAATATATTAATTAAAAACATATATTAAGACAGCAAAGCACCACTACAACAGCTGATTAGGAAAAAACATACAATAACATGGAATTGAATGTATCATACAGACTCATCAACAGATCAAAGGTTAAGTGTATCATTTCTGTACCAATAGAATCAACCTTCTCTACATATTAAGATGGGATGGGAGAAAATATTCTAGCATATTCTAAACATTACGCACCACCATCTTTTAAATTCAAACCTAATCTTCTGTCATTAGAGTGTCACATTTAGGTCCACAGCCTGATAGAAAACACGTCCCTGTCCCAATCCAATAAGAGTTTCTGAGAGCCTGTTACAGTACTTAATGGGTGTGAAAAGGAAATTGTGTGAACATGGAGGCTAAGAGGCCCATAAAACCATTTTCATAAATGAACAGTACTCCGGTGCTCCCCAGACAAGGTTTGCGATGGACTGCAACGTTTTTATCCCCTCTATTTGGTCCAAGCTCTGTGCGCATTATGTGCTGAATAATTGAATCAAGCTGTGATTTGGTTCTGTTCCATTGAACAAGTGCTGAGATGTTTCATGACTGTGGTTCTCCTGGCTTCCTCTCTCACGTAAAACACCTACCCGCTGCCAACAGCACCACAACAAGCGCTCTCGCTGCTTAGAGGCGCACGCAATGAGCGGTATTCTTCGGTTTTCCCAGAGATGCCTGAAAAAACTAAACGTTAGGGCACTCACCACTGAGAGGATCCTTCTGTGCCGGTTATCTCCAGAACATCGTAGTCTTCTTCCAATTGAAAGTCGGAGAAGACCAGGGCGATGGTGTCACCTGGTTCGGCTAGCACTGTCCAGGTGCAGTCTGCGTTGTTGTTGTACTCCTGGGGGTAATTTGGACTAGTGATGACACCGCTTTGACCCCGCAGCGTGCCGCCACAGCCATCATCCGCTGTGAAGAAATAACGCACAAATATAGACAAGTTTAACTTGGAATAAATCAATTTCCTTGATCTTCTGGTGGAGAAATGGCTGGAAATAGGAAAACGACAAGATGCCATGACACACAGTGGGGGTCTTGAGGTTTCGGGCAACACTCGCAGGCCAGTGATGCAACACACTGCAACATGGGTGTAATTAATTGAGATCTATGTAAAATTCTGTTAATTATTTCAAGTCAAAACCTATTCTACTCCTTAAAAGTGTGTTAAGGAGACGATTATATAATAAATAGGCACTTAAAGGCTGCTGTGGTAATTGAGCCCCCTGGCTCTCCCAACTTCGTTACTGAATCAAATGCAATGTCTCTATTTTTGCTCTCTTGATGCTCAGTCTTTCTTCCTGACAGCGAGTCCGTGAGGTGAGGAAAAAGAGCTGAGCCAATTGAGGGTGAAGGCAAAGCAACAGATCCACTGACTTCCCTCCCCCTGTTTTTTTCCTATGCATCCCTCCCCTGAGAAAAGAAAGAAATCAAAACTTTTTTGACATGGAGAAAAGTTGAGTCTGGATACCTGACCTCTTTTTCAAAAATTCTATTCCATAACACCACCTAAAGAGGCATTGTCTCTAGCACGAAGTACAGAAAATGCATAAAAAAAAACTGTAAGGACAACCAGGCTGAATCTAAAAGCTGTTATGTAGCTGCTAAGTTGGAAAAATTGAGAGCTTGTGCAGGTAATCAGGGACTGCAAGATATCCAGGGTGAGTTTTGGTAGAAATCATATAGAACTGAATCACTACATTATATTTCTCTGCAACAAGGGGGTAACATTGCTGGTTTTGAAGTAATTCAACTCACAGCTTTGTTGTTTTTAACTATTTCCCCACCAGTGTTTTTGAAAAAAGTTGCCAGCCAGCGCCAGCATTTTTGATCATTTTGTTGTATGAATATCTGAACATGCAATATATAAAAAGAAAGAACAGACAATATGCTTTTAAACAAAAACAAACAAACAAAAACTTTTATTCTAGCTTAAAAAAAAGCAACATTTTTAGCAAAAAGCTGAGAAAAATTATGTTTTTGTCAAAGACTACATCTGGAATGGATTTAGCGACGATCAAAACACAGATGAGTAGATCGAGTCCATCAACACCCCCAAATCTTGCACAGTCCTATTAGGGCTGGGCGATTTGACAAAAAAATTAAATCTCCATTTTTTCAGAACAATTGACTGATTTACGATTTTGATTTTATTTTTAACTAGTCAGCTTAAAAACTTAACTACAATATGATTCACGTAACATTCTCTTTATTTACCATATGGTTAAAAAAAAAATTAATTATATTACAAGTTAATTAGTTAAATATCTTTGCAGAAAATATGCATTAAATATGAAGGCAAACGTTGTACAAACTTATCTTAAACATATCCTATATACATTTACATTTACATTTACATTTAGTCATTTAGCAGACGCTTTTATCCAAAGCGACTTACAAATGAGAGTAGTAGAATCAAGTCAAGTCAACATGAGAACAACAGTATGTAAGTGCTGTGTGAAGTCACAGTTAGGTCAGTAAAGTGCTCGTAGGAAGGAATTTTTTTTTTTTTTTTTTTTTTTTATATACACACATAGATGGAAGAAAAATAGAAATTAAAGTGCTACTATTACTGAGTCAGGTGCTGACGAAAAAGATATGTCTTTAGCATTTTTTTGAAAATGGCTAGAGACTCAGCTGTTCGGATAGAACGTGGCAGGTCATTCCACCAGCCAGGAACAGACCCGGAGAAGGTCCGTGAGAGCGATTTTGTGCCCCTTTGTGATGGCACCACAAGGCGCCGTTCACTTGCAGAACGCAAGTTTCTGGAGGGC